>SCLH01062544.1:0-13047 GCA_004367855.1 Oikopleura vanhoeffeni
AAAGAGAGAGATTGATAGGTGTGTACGAGAGAAAAGGCGTTTTATATTTGAAAGTAGTTTCTTCTTTTTGATCGAGATGACTGGTAGACGAGAAGACCCATGTAGGGAGGAGATTGCGATTGCATGTGTCTTTATTTCTGTAAGGACGGGTAACCAATTAATATGTGTGATACATATTACTCGAAGAGTAGGTCTGTCAGTTTAACATTTTCAGAGTTTTAACTGACGGATTGTGTCACCAAAATAATTTATTAGTTATGGGGGAGTTAAGGTGCATTTGGGAGACTCAATTTATGTTTAAATCATGAAATTTAAAAACATTATTTTAAATATTTTTTTTTAAATATTTTTTTTAACTTTTGACTCCGGATTTTAGATTTATATTTTAATTGAAGAATTTTAGTTGTCCCTATGTTATGGTTGTGTCCCCCCTTAATAAGTGTTATTTTCGAATTCTTGAGGCGTCGCGAGTGTCCCCGAAGATATGGAAATATTTATGATTTTCCCATTTTTTCGATTTAAATCAGAATCTTTCTAGATTTATCCTGTTGGAACACAAAGAAAAACAATTTTTATAAATTAGTTTCGCGACGTCTTTAGTTTAATTCACTGTTAATTTTGTAGTACACCAGACGAACTAATTTTTCACAGATTTTTAATCTTAGAGGAGGTTATTGAGTCGTTTGCGTGTTTTTTGACGATTGATTCAAAAGATATTGGCGAGAAGAAATATTTACGATGCTGTTTCCCGAGGCATTTCGACGCCTGATGGACATGGAGGCTCTCCCAAAAGTTGAGAAAGAATTTGTTGAGCCGATTTTGTTAATCGTCGAAGCGGTTGTATTAGAGGTAATTAATTATTAATACCGTAGAATTGCGTATGACATTGTCTTTGAAAAGTTGACACGTTAAAAAACAGGGGTGAGAAAAAGAAGAAAAGTGTCTCTCATACATATACGTGGTTTGTATACTCTAATATTTTGTTTTATTTAACGCAGGTTCTCATGTAATCGAGTGTTACACATTTTTCTCTTTTATTGTGTAAAAAATCGGGTTTTTAAATTGAAATTTCGCCAGATTCTAATTTTCTATGAGTCTCTAATAGTTATTTTAAAAAACCACGCAAGCATTTTATCTGATAAACTATTTATGAAGTAATATTAATGAAATCTTAAGAAAAAATATCTTCAAAAAATTGTTTTTTAAATAGTTTTTTAATAAGTCCGTTTATCGATTTTCAGTAAAAAAGTTATTCAAAAATGTTTTCAAAAAGTTTTTACTCGCCTGGAAGGGAGAGGGAGACTAAACATGTGTATATTTTCCGTCAGTTTTAATAGATATTTTTTCTCTGAAATGCTCAAAAGAAAATATCAATGTAGCTAGACATTATTCGTCGATGGACAGATACATCCGTCCATAATTTATTTTATTTTCGAATATTTCGATTTTTATCCGTCATAAGGACCCAAAATATTATTCTCATTTTGGTATTATTTAATAAAAATTTAACTTTTTGCTTATTCTAGAAGTTTTAAGCAATATTCAAGTACCCTAGTCCTGAATTATTATTTTAAATTTCAAAATTTTAAAACAAATTTTAAATTTTAAATCAGTGTCACGTGGCTACGTAGTTATATATTTTTCATATAACAATTATAAATGTATACGAAGTGATTGCTTCGAATAAGCGACTTAATTGAGGCTTTACGTCATATTTTTAGTATGCGATGAAAAAAGTAGCAAATGGGCAGCGTGACCGACTTTGTGGATATGTGTCGACATTGCGTAGGTTGTCTTTGAACGAAGAAGGGGTTTTGCAGCTTGGCGGTTATTTGTCAAGAATCAAGGAATTTGTGGAGATTTTCGACGAAGTTTATCGAAGATTTTCACCCAATCAGCGTCAAGATGCATTGCGAAATATGGCAAATTTGTTACAGGTGACAAGAATGGACTGTTTCGCCGAGGATTTTTTCGTAGGTGGCGAAGAGTTTATTTCGTTGGATTTTACTATATTGGAGCAGTATATCATGACGAAAGTAAATTGTGTTCAAACATTTATAAGTCGTATTCAACGCCTACGCACTAGAGAACTTGGCACGTATTTTGACGCGTCCGAAAGTGCTGGTGTCATAACTGTTAGCGATGAACGTCGAGAGGAAATCCTTGCTGATTTAACAAGCATCCGTTGGTTTTTGAGTGGCGATCTGGGAAAGCCAAACGTTCGTGGGTACGAGACGTTACCAGATAGTGGATTTGGAATATTATCTCACGATGAACTTGAAAATTTACAGCATGATGATACAATAGACTCCGAGCGTCCCGTCAAGTGAGTTAAATGATTTGTTACTAGTGTTTAAGGAGATGTCGAAAAAAATGCGTAAAAAAAAGTATAAAAAAAGTATTTACACAAAAAAAAATTTCTTTATGTAATACTAATCCCACCCTTAATCCCGCCTTTCTCTCATCACCCGAAACGTCACTTTGGAGAAATTTTTAAGAAAATTAAATGTTTTTTATTTAATTTAGCCGCGTAAATTTTTACTCAGCTTTCTGAGTGTTTCCATAAATATTTCTGGTAATTCAAATATCTGATCTTTTATAAGCTAACTTACGTATAGTATATAGCTTACTACGATTGTTTCAGATTTTATATATTAAAAATATATATATATAGTTTTTGCTAAGGGCTTCCCAAAAATCATTTTGTATTTTCCTTTTTATTTTTTATCTAAGAGGAAAAAAGAGAAATTTTAACATTTGAACCACCCCGATTTAGTGCTCGATATAGTTCACACAAAGTTAGCTAGCATTTAATAATATTATCGTTTCAGCTGCTATACTTATACGACGTCGGAATCTGGAAATAGATTGGTATTTTATTACCTAGGACCGGAGCATGTACCGGTATTAACCCGGTTGAGACCGGCATTGTTTCTGAAAGCACCCCTTGGTACTCCCTGGTTCCTTCCACTTTGTTTGCAGAGTACCCTGCGATTCAAAATGATGAGCATAATGGAACTACCAGTAGACCGGATTCGACGAATAAATGATGGGGGGAAGCTTAATACCGGTGATGGTCGTGAAAATAAATTTAAGACCGAGAATCGCGCTGTACACAATGCAAAATTAGAATTCATTCTAATTTTGAATGAACCTACTCGGATGAAATTAAACATTGCGTTTGTTTATAGTCGGACATCAGATTCGGATTATTTATGTGGGTTAGGATTCCCATGGTCAAGTGAAAACGGAGAAGGTCAGGGTCACTGCGATTCGGTCCCATTCAGTCAGTCTGATTTGGGCGTATTTTTCCCCGAGGAGAAGATTGTTTTTTGCAAACGCTGTAATAAAAATTTTACAGAGGTCGATCTACATTTTATTCGAAAAAGCACCGCAATTTTGATGGCGTCAGCCGGCCTTTTGCATGCCAAGGAGACTTCAAAAATGACGGTAATAATTTACTTTGCTTATAGTAATCTGGTTGCCAGTATATAAAATTTAATAACTGTTGAGATTATATTATAGATATTAAACGGCTTAAAAATTATATTTTTTAATTTCATTTTTAATTCAAAAAATAATTTTGCGAGAGGTAATTAACTATTAGCAAATTTTGGCGTCCTTGTTAGGTATCGAATAGTTAATTTTTTTCCCTTTATATTATTTTTATATTTTTTTCGTTGTTTAATATAGAAAAAAAAATAGAGAGAGAGAAACAAGACTTATTTCTTTTTGAGGGTGAAAAAAAAAGTTTATTCATATTATTGTACTTTTTATACGTTGCAAGGACGCTGGTTAGATAATTCGTCTAGACTAAGTTTTAATTTGGTCAGTCATGAAGTGATTTCATGGCGCAAGAATTTTTATTATCTCAGTTTCATTATGAGAATTGGAAAAAAGAATAAATTTTTACGCGATTTTTAGGGAGGAGAAATTGCATTTTTGGTCCTTAAAAAATCTATCAAATTCGAAGTTAGAGTATAAAATATAATATTTTATATCGTATTTTAACATAAATTAAGGGGGATTTTCAAATCTAATTTTAATTTTGTTTTTTGAATGATATTTTTTAGATAATGAACCAGCGTAACAGTCATGGAAAAATTTTGTCTCCCATCTCCAAAATTCCCGTCGCGTTAATTTCGGATTTCCTTGCTGATGATGTTTTGCTCCCACTGGTGAATCTTGAGGGGAACGGTTTTGGAACTTTTTTTCAATTATTGGTCGGTCGTGGCAGTCATTCAACGGTAAGTTACTGTGTGATTACTAAGTCACAGTTAGTTGAATCTCAAATATGTCGAAATTACCCATCCAATTGTAATTTAATAAATTAAAATAATTTGGTATGGAAGTTTAAGATTTACTTTTTGTTAAAATGTATATAAATATGTATATAATACGTCATTTTGTTAAAAAGTTTGATTTTGCTCTGGGCAAGTAAAAAGATATATAACACTTTTTTTCAATTTATGCCCGTGCACCGCTTTATGGATTATTTCTGAAAAATAATTCAACTTTTTAATGGGCGAAAAAACAAGTAGAGAAAGTTAATTGACAATTATTTGTATATAATACTCACAATTTTTACTTTTTTAGTCGTTTATGACCACACGCAGTGCACTAGTTTCACTTTTGGACGAATCTGGGATCGACTTTTTGGAAACTAGAAGTCGATTGATGGTCGACATTTCCAGCGTGTCGATTGAATCCGTTAAGAAGTTTCAAGACCTGGCCGTGGCATATTTTGTCTACAAGTTTTCGAATCCAAGAACAGAAATTTATTTCCAGAGTTCAGAGTTGCGAGAGTCGATTCGATACTACCCCATTGTCTCGAAGAATAGTGAGGCATTCACGAATAAGTTGACGTTTACTAGGTAATTTAATGGGTCAATTTTGAAATATGTTTTTTAGGAATTTTCTGCTAGAAATGACGAATTTTCTCTAAAAAACATATGAATTTTATAATCTGTCTCCAGAAGATAGCCGCCGGAGAAGCCCCCCCGGCGCCCCCCACCTTTCGGCAGGACACCACCGGGTGGACATCCCCGCCAGCTAAATTCCATTTGACGAAAAAAGTATAAAAAACCTTATTTTTAGTTCATTTAGTTTGGTCCAATCATTTATAAGGACGCATTTGTGAGAAAATCGAATTTTTGGCTTTATGTCCATTCATATAAAAATATATGGATCGGATTTGACTTTTTATAAAAAAAGTCAAAAGTTTGAAATCAGTAGGAATATGTCGGCTTGGAAAAAACAGCTCAATTATCTGCGCGGATGGTATTGACGAGTATTAAATTATCTTTATATTTATATTTTCAATTCTCTTTTAGCACGCGAAGTCTAATCATAAGAATTTGAAAATAAACAAAAACAAATTAAATTAGACAGGGGTTGTAAGTTAGTATTGCATGTATCTCACAAAATTTATCTTTCACGGTGAAAAATAATTTGAATCTAATTTTTAGATTGCAAACTACTTCACCCTGTCTATCGTAGCGCATTTTTAATAAATTAATTTTTTCAGTGGATTTTCGGCCCTAAAACAAAAAGTTGTACGTTTGATTGCCGTACAAGAAGAGACTGATTCAATTTTATACAGGGCTCGTGATTTTTTAATTCATCGCGATTCTATTGGTCGAATTCAGTTTCACCATGATAATAGAAGCTGGACCCGGTTAGCAATTTTACAGGGTCAGCATCCGGAATTAAAGCGTTCCGATCCTTATGTCCGGCGGTGGTTAAAAATGACCAAGACTATGCTTTGTCCGGAACCTGGTTGTTTAATGGCGGCCTGCGATCACAATCTAGAAGTTTATCAATTTTTTACCGAGGTGTTGGACCTAGTTGATTTAACTCTAGAATTTAAATCGACCAATGGTTTATCTCAATTCACCGGAACTCAATCAGAGTTCGAAGCTTCCCTTTGTACTGGCCGCCAGTACGAGTCGTCTCAGCTCAAAGCCTTATTATTGGCTGGTTTTGATTATCCTACGGTGGTATCAATTGTGAAAACATTTTCTTGCCCTGCTACTTATTCTGATAACATTCGACTATCGCCAGCTGGTCGTAAATCAGAGAAAGTAAAATGGGATATTCGGCGCCATTTTTTCAAATTTGTACCAGCTGGTTGGGTTGCTGGCCCACGTGACATATTTACTCCCCATTACCCTGCGCCACCTTTCGCCTCTGCTATAAACTGGAAAACCCCCAAAGGGGCTAATATAAATGACTGGTTGGAGCCTCTACGATATCATTTCGATATCACATTCGATGACTTTGATTATCGGCCTTTGGCCAGAAATGAAGTGCGACAGATTTTTGATATTAAGGTAAGCACTTTGAAAGTGGTTACATTTCCTAGGCCTAGTTCTTATGAAAAATTAAGTCGATTAATTGACGAGAAATTATTTCCGTTTCAAAAGAAAAAATATTTGTCGAAGACGTAGGAATGTTTTGCGCTTTTTTCAACTTAAGGGTATGAAAAGTAGAGAATGATTTACTTTTTCTCGAAATCATAGTATTTATAAGATCCGGCTATTTTCCCCTTATAGTTTTTCTTTGAATTTTGGAAATAGCGCAAAATAATTTGGAATTTTTATTTGAGTTTATCGATATGTCGATTTTGAAATCGAAAATTTTATTAATGTGCAATTCTAGAAAATTATATAATCAGCCTCTAGAATATTTTGCATATTTTTATTTTACTTTTTACCACGTGACCGAAGAAAAAAAGAGTAGTTTTTCTATTATTCAAAGCTCGTACCTCCAGAAATACAGTAGATATGCGATCATCTTGTTTCAATTCATAATTGATTTGTCGGTTAAAATTATGATCTCGGTCCTAGTTATAAACCTACATTTTTAATTTTAATTTTTAGGTCCAAGGATCTCAGTGACGCCTGATTCATACCCAATTTCCACCAATTTATTTATAAGGACATGCATACGTTTACCATATTTGTCGAGAGTTATATTTGGAGAAATTTTTAGAAGGCAATGTTAGTTCCAAAAAAAAGTCCTTGTTTCACGTCCCTGCAATGGAGAAAGAAAAGTTTCATTTTTAGTGCCCTGCTTTTGTTTTTGCCAATAACTAAATAGTCAGTTCATATATTTTTATATCAATAAAAAATATATTAGGTATTTTCCTAAGAAAAATTAATTTTTCGATAAACTGACTTTATTTTAGTATTTTACGGCAGAATAGGATTACAGCATGTTTTTAGCATGTTTTGGCGAAATAGTTGGTTTAACTATTAGTATATGGTAATACGATGTGAGGGACGGGATAATGGCGACCGTGCAGTTATGACTTGCTGCGCTAAAGTTTTAAAAATAGAAAGTGGTTTTTATTTTTTCAACGGTCTTATTCATTTTGTGAGGTAATTAATAAATGGATATCAATTATTTTATAAACACGATGACTTAAAAAATGCTTAATATAGGATCCGTTTTGTAGATTGATATTAATTTTGTTGCATTTTGATAAGACAGCTAGAGCGGAAATTTCAATTTGTTTTGCGTCTGATGATCTATTTATTCAAAAAAAAAGTTGCGTTCAAACAAATGGGAGAAAAATATAAAACGGGCATGACGGTCACGTGCCCTCCGCCAGTACGATTTCACAAGGTCCATTCTAACGCTGCAAGTGATTCACAGGTTGTACTCATAAACTGTAGTACGAACCTGGTAGTCAAGTGCCACGTAATATGAATAGTCCTTGTGTGTCGACTTGGACGCCCTGGTCGTGACCCCCGCCTATAAATATCCCACTTGAGAGCTTATTTTTTCTGAAAATTAATCGAGCGTCTACTGTTTCGCTTTATTTTAGTGCTGGTCAACGGTTTTTGTGGTGCCTGGACGTCTGGTTCAACAATGTTTATAGGCGTGATTTTAATATAGTTTTTAACTGAAAAACCCTTTTTTGCCTTTTTCTGCTCGTTGATTGGGTTAGACGCCGGTTCATTTAATTTCGCTGATTGTTCATTTTGAGGGATTAGGTCTCTGGTTGAACACGTGTAACTATACTCATTGATTTTTTCACCGTCGAATTTTCGTCTGCTAATTAGAAGGACGGATATTTGACTTAATTTTTCTTCATGATGGTTTTTACCGTCCAAAATTTGTTTGATACTTGACAAAACCCCACCGTAGATGTCTGCGCTATTAATCAATAATTTTGTAGATTTTATAATCGACTCGTTAAAGATTTCAGTTTCTTTTTGTAATTCCTGAAAGATGTGATCAACTATTTCACTACGTAGGTCTTCATTTTTTATAACCTCTACGAATGACTCAATTTTAGTCATTTTTTCAATTGATTCAATTGATAAATCGTCAAAAGTGTTAGTAGTTTCTAGTTGAGCATCTTTCAGAAATAAAATTGTTGAAATTAGTGACTTAATGTCATTCTGGATCTCTTTTCCTATTTTTTCCCGATATTTTTTGTCGATGTATGTCCTTGTTAGCTCGAGTTTTTCTTCAAGGCTAATAAGGACAGCTCGGCGGTGACTCAGTTTTACTTGATTTCGTTTTAGCTGACCTAATTTAGTACAATCTTTACGCTTGTTTTTTAGCTCTAAATTAATTATTGCGGTTGCGGCTGAAAGCTGCTGTCGCTCTCGCAATACCTCAATTTTTAGGTCATCGGTTATATTATTCACTCGTTTCATATTTCCTAGAATCATTTTTGAACGACTTCTCGGCCAGACTCGTAGGTCGTCTTGGGAGAAGCCGTAAATTCTACTAGAAAATCCGTCCTTGTAAAATAACTCTAACTTTTTCCTAGTGGAAAATGTCTGCTCAAATTCGAGTTTCCGTCTGATAAAAAGAGGTTTTTTAACAATAATGAAACTTTCGTCAACTTCGGTTTCGTGTCTTAGTAAAAATGACGGGAGAGTATCAAACGGATTTGACGTAATTGAGTGAAAGGATGAGTCCTGTGAGTCTAACTCGAAATCGTCGTTAATAAACGGGTTTTCTGCTGGGACAAGAAATGTTTTATTTATTCCTGATGCGATTTGAAAACCCGTGTATCTCCATATAATTAACTTTTTTCTGTACAGCCATGAGCGATCATAAATATAGTCCCAAAAAGTTGCGTTTTTTAGAGCAACTTTGAATTCAGTTTGGTCGTAAATGATATTTCCTATGTCATTAACTAGTGTATTTGTGACGTCTGCAATGTATTTTGTCCCTGATGCTAAAATCGAGGCTATTGGGTGCTTTTCGATGAAATTTGATATTATATATCCCTCATCGGAGCAGTCATACTCGCTCAAACCTCTGCTGACTAACTGTATATTATTTATTATACACCGTTCTATTTCGGTCATAAGACCCGGTATTATATAAATTTGATTCGTTGTAGAATCGTCTTCACCGTATAAGAATATACAGTCAGGACAGCAGAACTTCGAGCGAATATGAGCTGGTGTATCATATGGCCAAAAATTCGGGTCGCAAAACACATGTGAATTTTTCGAACGTCGCATAATTAGAAGGGATTTTGTAAGATTACAGTAGTGATAACTGCAATGCCCTTCCTCCTCGTAAAATTTTTCAATTTCACTAGGTTTTAGCAGTTCAACTATGTTAATGAGAAATGTTTTCGATTTTATTTGTTTCTTTGCCCAGGTAGCGTCAGTGTATCGATTTATTTTTCCATTTTCGATGTCCAAAATTCTTATGTATGCGTAATCGGACCAATCTCCTCCGTCAGCTAGGGTGTCGGCCAGTCCCTGCCAATCCACAGCATCTAAAGGAATACGTAAAGCGGCAGCTAATCAGGAAACAGGAAGTAAGTCAGATGATTTAAGGCGCGAAAAACAAACTTTTCATAAAATTGACGCTATTCGGTAATATTTTCGTCAGATTTAAGGGCCTCATAAATAAAATTAGAATTCTTTATTATATAAAGTTTAACTGCTTAGTTTAGTGTCAGCGGTTTATCCTAATCCTATTTTTTGGGTAAGATCTAAATTTATTCAAAAGAGGGGTGATACCCCGAAAAAAATATTTTGTAATATCAGCTCGATGTTTGTAAGGACGTTAAAATCGAATTTCTTCTGCTTTTCTATTTTTAGAAACAAAGCTTTTTAAGTTTCCTTAAAGTTGTGTAGGTGGGAGGAAACAGTAGGCAACAGAGTGGTTACGCCCGTCTCGATCCACCTACACAGCTTCAAAGGGGGAGCAGTCTTTGACTTTATGGGCGCTAATAAAAGTTTTGCCCCCATTTTTTATTATTATTAGTTTACAACTATCTATCGGTCAGTTCACAATTATTATTCTCAATTTAACAGGTTTTTTATATCGTTTTTCTGAGAATATTCGAAAGAAATTTATTTCTTTCCAGTAGTCCAGCGTCTGGAAAAGTTAAATTTTAGTCCGTTTTTATCTATCACTTCTATATCGCTTTGAAGTCATTAATTTTGAATGGAGAGTAACGCAATACTTAGTATCTTTGCGTTATACTCCCCAAAATTCAGTACCGAGAATTTGTTCATCGGTTGGGATCCTGAATTTATTTTTGACAATGTAATCCTGAAGATTTTTATCTCCTAGAAGCCTCTTATTTACCTCGTTTGATTGGGGATTGTCAGTGTCTAGTTTTATTCCTTCAAAAAATGATCCCTTGTTTTTACTATAAAGATTTTTGTATAGTTGCCTCGAATCACACAAAATTTTATAATCATCATGGTTTATAATATTTGGCCGACAATATTTACAAAAGTCGTCATCTGTGACTTTATGTTGACATTTATTATTAAAATAATCTTTTAAAACCGACTTAAAATTATATGTACCAAATTGGGCCCTGATTTCTTGGGGCAATTTGTTAAACTCTTTAAAATAACAGTAGGGCCATAATTTTAAAAAGTCGGGATGTTCTTTAACACACGATGGGTAGTCTTCTGGGATTCGAAATTTGACAGAATAGTTACCGTTGGCAACGCCATCGAAATATTTACTGCGTAGGTAAAAGTGTCCTTCGTTATTAGGACCCATTTGAAAGCTGAAAGGTTTTATAACAAAATCACCTTTATCTGCATAAATGCATCTATTTATTTCACTGAACATTTCTGAGGGTTTTTCAGAAATAAAAATTGAGTTCAGCCGGTTCAACGCTAAATATCTGTGAGTATTATATAGTGATCGCAGACAAGCTTCAGCCAATAAGGATACGTGTGATGTATTTACGTTTCCATTTATATATCTCCTTTGTAGAATAGTTTTTAATTGGTCACAGATAATTTTCTGAAGCTTTCTATACACGTCAGCCTTAAAAAACGGCTGGCAATCAAGAGCGTGAGCAAAAACACCAACTGCTAGTGATTGGTACATATTGCACAGTTGTTTTGGTGAGCCGTAACTCGAAAGGCCCCGAACCTTATGTCCGGCCTGTATCATTTTTTTTTCGACGATTTTGATATGTTCCTCTAAATCAAGATTTTGATTTATAAGGACCCCCAGATATTTGCTAAATTCCTCTGTAACAATCTCCTCCCCCTCGTAGTTTATAGGCGAAGTCCACTTACCGATTCTGAGAAGAGTTGTTTTTTTTGGATGCAACTCGATGTTTTTTTCGGCCAAGGCTTCTTTAATGTGCACAATACCATCCTCCAAAATTGTTTTCATCGTTTCTTCGTTATCGGCGCTAGCAGCTAAAGCTATATCGTCAGCGAAGCCGACCAGGTACCCCTGGCCCCTGAACTTGGTGAATACGTCATTGTATGCCAAATTGAAGGTCAGGGGTCCTGGTCCACTTCCCTGTACTACCCCATGGTCAGGTAGGGGTATAGTGTTAGATCGCTCGCCATTTATTTCAACATAAAATTCTCGGTCCGTTAAAAAGCTACGAAACCACGAAAAAGCTCTTTCTGAGCATAAGCCAAATAGCTTATCAAGCAGTTGAAGATGGCAAACGGACCCAAACGCGTTTTTTGCGTCCACTAGTAAAATTGCGCCTAAATTAACCCCCTTAATTTGATTCATTCTTAAATAATTACAAATCTGAGAGATGGCCGTTGAGCACGACATTTTAGATCTAAAGCCATTTTGTCTTATAAAAAGTTGCTCATATTTTTCGCAAAACTTTAGAAATTGCGCTGAGGCTATTTTTTCTGTCGTTGAGGCCAAAATGTTGGCAATTGTTATCGGCCTCCAGTTTCCTACATTGGATAAGTCGCCTTTTTTAGGAATCGGGACCACCTTATTTATTTTCCAACAAGAGTAATATTTACCGCTGCATAGAGACGTGTTGACAATATGAAGCAGGACCATCTTGTATTCTTCTGGAAGTTCTAGAAGCCAACGCGCGTTTAGTCCACTTTGTCCACGTGTAGTTCGACTACAACTTTGCAGGGCGATTTTAAGGCTAGAGCTCTTATCTTTACCTTCCCACTCAACCGGTCTAAAAGAAAATAATTTTTTAGTTGGATACAACTTTTTAAGTTTATTTTTGTTTGTCCAACGAAAAGTACTTTTCCGAGGGACTTCGTCCCCCCATTGCAGTCTAGCGAATCCCTTTGCGATATCGTCAGCAGGAATTTGACAATTTGATAAGTTAGTCGTATTTTTATTTAACTTATTGTGTATTTTGAAAAATTCGTCTGCTGTAACAAATCCCCCCTTACCACTTTTTCCTAAATGTGATTTTTGGTCATTATCGCGTAGGCGTCTGTAATGACGTCGTACGAATTTAAAGGTGGCTAATAGGTGTGGATTTTTGTCAAATTTAATTTTTTCACGTAGAAAATTCATGCGTTTCATCCAAAGGACGGTGCGTTCACTCAGTACCGGTTCACACATTTTAATCTTGACATTCCCGGTACTTTCCGGTTCAGAGATATTTACCAAAAGTTTTAAATAATGGATTAATTGGTAACTTTTGTTTACGTCACTCAAAATTTTATCGTCAAGTATTTTAGAAATCAAGCTCCAGGCTTTAACTCCTAGATTAAAAATGTCGGTATTGCTCGGTATTGCACCGTTTGCATCAAAAAAATGATACCCACAAAGTTTATTGAAGCCAAATTAGAGCTCTGA
>SCLH01062545.1:0-17005 GCA_004367855.1 Oikopleura vanhoeffeni
ATATTTAAAATTATTTTCTTAACCCTTGGAAGCTCCAAATTGATTTATTCATACGTTTTCGACTCGAAAGTGAGAGGACGTATTTTATAAAAATTATTTATTGAAATTTTGAAACCGAGAAAAAACTAAGAAGATTATAAAGAAGTGAAAAACTGAATATAAAAACAAGATCGGAGAAAAATTGTGAATTTTTTGGTACCAAGACTGATAAGTAAAGTTAAAATTTTTTTTTAAAAATTTAATTTTGACTCTGTATTTTTTCAAAAATTGGTCGAAAACTTTACCAATAACAGTTCTGGTATTTTGCTACAAATTACAAACGTTCTCTGGAAAAAGATAAATATAAACCCCAAGATTGGCTGAAAAGTTACTATTGGAAAGGTGTTGGAAATGGACGGTAGAATGGAGAAAAAATCTAAAGTCCCAGATACAAGGCTACTACCACACACAAAAATATTATCAGAAGAAATAAAACCTTATTACACCGATGCAAAACCCCAAAAGATGACAATAATTAAGCCTTTGCACCGAAAATTTCCAGTTAAACAATTTCCTCGATACATGGGCGTTAACCCAAATACGAGAAGAGTTACAGCTAGGGATATGATCAGTGCAGCTACAAAAAAATCTAAATGGTCTTACTTTCCCGATGATACATATGCACCTAACATTGAGAAAAAAGCTGGACAAGTTGTTGGACTGACTGGTAGACATGACGTTTGGACCATTTTGATGGAAATACCACTTGGAATGAAAAGAGAACAATTTAATACGGATATTGATAATGCCGGGTTAAAATGTGAAACATATCATTGTAGGGACAATGATTTTACAGCATTTACTGTTGGATGTAGCACATTTAGGGCGTATTTGTACATAATCAGAAAATGGAGAGCTGCTATACATCCACGGGATATAATTTTTGATTTTAAAGAAGCTGAGATCATAACATGCTGTATGATCATTAAAAAAGTGATGAACAAGGATACAAGAATGGTGGAACAACAGGTGGAAATGAATCCCCATATAGATTTCGAACAATTTTTTGAATATATGGACGAATATGCAGCAATCCTAAACCATGAATCAGTACTACGATTTAAAAACTACATAATAAACCCAGACGACCCACCTCAAGATTTTCCAGAAAATCCAGACTTTGGCGACCCAAGAATGCAAATAGACACAGGCTACACGGGCACAAGCGAACATTTAGTATTATGGCTGCATAGATGGCGAGAATCAGATGATGAGTACCTAGATGGAAGATTTGAAAAAATACATGGCTATGACAGAGGAACAATTAAGCCAAATATGAAAATGTACATAAAACATATGGAATATGTTGGGAAAAATGGTGAAGTTGAGAAGGATAATGAAATGGACACAATTCGACACCTAAGACTTGATACAGCACAACTAAATATGAGTGGAAAAACAAAAAATCGCTCAAACCCAATTAACGAAGAAAATGAGGTTGATTTGACTAACCAAAAATTTGGCGAAAATAAAAAAACTAATCTATTTAATGGGCCAACCCGTAGTATGATTAGTACAAAAACTACGCAAAGTCGCTTGGGTGATAAATTGCTGAAACAAAATAATATGGTGGATAGATACAATCACTCGATTGCCAATCATGGGAACGAAAATAAAATCCCTTTTGATGACAAAAGCGTAGCCGATTTTGACCTTGTAAGCTTCTGTAGAAGTGAAATTGCAGAGCCGTATAAACCAACTGACAGTACAAATGGCCTCCAAAGTACAAGACATTTGGAAAATAAAAATAGCACAAAAATAGACAATAATAGTACTACAATCTCCTCAAATAAAAACACAAAAACAACGCCATATTATACTGGTACAGAAAGTTCATTTAGAATACCCAACACAACACCAAACCGGAAAAAAATAACACTTAAAAGTAAAAGTGAACGAGACCAGTTGAAACTTGGAAATGTTGGAAATGTTGGAAAAAATACAAAACTAAATGAGGGAATTGTAAAATACATCGCATCAGAAACTGAATCAGATTGCCCATCTGAAACTAGTTTAGCAACGCCAACAAGGAGAAGGTCATCGAGAAACAGCGGTCGCTCAACATTTACCACCACTCACACACCACAAGAGGCACCAGCTGAAATTGCGCTAAAGAGCAAAATTTCGGACGAAGAAAAAAGTGATAATATGGACACAGAAACAAATAACGAAAACGTTATTGAAACTCTAAAAAAAGGTTACAAACAAGCCACAAATTACTTCTCAAGAAAACGAGAAAAATCAGAAATAAGTACTTCACCAGATACGCAAACTGAAAATACGGTAGAAGTAAAAGCGCATACGTCACAAGTAAGCAAAAGGATAAAAGAAGTAAAAAGTAATCTGTTGGAAAAATTGGACGATGGCCTGTTGGATGAGATTGATGGAAAACAGACAATTACGAGTGAACAAAAACTGGTGATTATGGATGATAAAAGCTATGCAAACATAACAAAAAACTGAAAAAATGGTACCCGACCAATGTATATAAAACACGCTACAAATCATGGTAAACCGGAAAAAACCATTAAAAACAAAATTTGCTATAAAACAAAAAATGGCAAAAATACAATAGCTGGATATCACAAAACTAGGGAAAATAAACTACTGAAAACGCTGAATCGGAAATATAAAAACATTCTAACCAAAGTACAAAAAAGTATCAAAAAATACAACAATTCAACAATAAAAAACATACTCAAATTTACCGGCAAAATTTCATGTAAAAATCAAATGGACAATTACGAAAAGGAAATAAAAAACATTCATGTGCAAATGGAGCACAAAGATGTATTAAAAATATTTCAAAATCTAAAAACAAATATATCATCAATACTGGAAAAAAAAGAAATAGAATATTTCGAAGAGCAAATGTTGGAAAAAAATGTTGAAAATCACAATGGTACTGTACAATTATCGCCACAAGATGAAATGATATATTCCGAAATTTTAGTAGATGTAGAAAACCGAATAGAAATAATGATGCATGAGCAAAAATGTGAAAAATTGAAAAATACAAAAAAATTTCAAAATATCAAAAATGATACAAAAAATGTATCACCAAAAAAAACACAAAAGAAAAAATCAAAAAAAACAGAAGAAAAAAGATCAAAAATAAAAAAAATTGAAGATATGAAGACAAATAATAATAATCAAACAGACATAACAAGTCTACAAATCTACAGTGAAGACTTGGAAAGTATAGAATATGCTAGAAACGAAGAAAATCAAATAGATGAGGCAAACGATCAAACAGATGATACAGATATAACAACGTCCTCAGCAACCTCAAATATTACAGTAATAGAAAATGTAAATAACCAAAATATACAACAAACAAATCCAATCGGAAAACAATTAAATTGGTACAATGGAAAAATGGTGGACAAAAATAAAAATATTGACGAAAATGCAATAAACATAGAAATACGGCCAGACAACATAAACCAAATAGATAAAAATCATGAACAACACGTTGGGTCACAATACATAGTATCTATAAATTTACCTAGATCGCATATGATATCAAACAATAACAATAAACTCATAGATATAGTTGCACAATTTCCGGATGTTAAAATTTTCATAATCACAGAAATGTTATTCGATCCAAAATTAAATCCACAAAATATCCCAAATAGGTTTAATATAGTTTATAATACTAATGTTGGAAAGGTGTCATCTGCTGTAATGGTACACCAATCTATAGCACAACACTGCAAAATCGAGCAAACAATGGATATCGCAGTTAAGGTGAAAATAAACTATGGAAATACAAAAAACGAACACATTGAAATATACGTGTTTTACAGATCACCCACAGCTATTGACAATAATCATTTACTGAGCCAACATAAATATAGAAATTACAGTCAATATTTAAAAACCTGCCATAGTATTTTAAAAAAAGTTGTTGATGGAAAAAAATCTATGCTACTTGGGGATGTTAATTGGAAAATTGATGGGATTGAAGATGGAAAAACAAAAGTTGGAGAAAAAGAAGCAAACAAAATTTTCAAAGAATCAAATGCAGTTAATCACTGGCTCCACACACCAACGTACACATCATATTTGGGGAATGGGAGCTATCTGGATGTAATTATTACAACGCCCGATGTGCAAATCAAAAACTTACAAATTTTTGATACAGATGAGACCATTAATCTATCAGATCATAAGATAGCTAAAATAATGATAATCTGGAACCACAAAATATCTGAAAAAGAATACAGATATGTACAGAAAAAAATTTATAAAGAAAAATCTGAAATTGACCAAATTTTTATAAAAAACGCGAACCAATTAATAAAAACGCGAACCAATCCAGATGACCTTCTAACAGATACATACAAAAAACTACAAATAGAGGAAAATAAACAAATTCTAGACGTATCAAATATGATAGAAATGGAAAGCTGGGGAAAAACTGAAGTAAAAATGGCATATGGTTACATAATGGAGTTGGCAAAAAATGTAACTGGAAAAAAGATGGTATTAATTTCCAATAAAAAGAATGCTATAAAAAAAAGCAAAGCAGTCTGCAAAATAAGGACCGAAAAACACCTAAACTATATAAAAAAAAGGAGCGAGGGATTTTCAAATCAACAAATTAGACATTTTTCCGAAACAATTGACATAGAAAAACGATTAAAACGAGAGTTGAAAAAATCGATTAGGAATCACTGGATGAAGGCTATAAACAATAGAAACATAGGGGATAAAAAAGAATGGAATTTTCTCGAAAAATACAACAATACATCCATTATGATCCCAAAATCCCTAGAACCAAATGATCTAGCAAGGCATTTCCTACGACTAAGTTACGAATATACGCCAAAAAACCTAAAAATAGAAGACACAATTTTAGAAGAAGATAACAGCCTAAAAATTACATTCAAATATCCGATTCAACCAAATGGAAATTGCCCGCTGACGTCGCTAGAGAGGATGTATCGAAAATCAAAAAATTCGAAATTTAGCTCAAGTTGGGACGGAATCACCCTAAACCTTCTGTTATTAATGAGTCCATTACACTGGACAATGTTGGCAAGACTCATAACAACACTTATGCAAAACGGAAAGAACATGAAAAATTTCAGGGACGTAAAATGCATACCGCTTTTTAAAAAAAATGATCCGAAAAATGCAAAAAACTACAGACCGCTGAGTATATGTAGCTCAATAGTCAATGTGTTAGAAAAGGTTGTATCTAACCAAACGTGCTATTTTGTTGAAAAAATGGGAAAATTAAATCCAGATATGTTTGGCTTTAGATTTGGTCATAGTGTTGGTATGATGACAAATCTGGTAAGGAAAAAAGTTTTTGATAATGGAAAAAAATGTGGTATAATCGTACTCACAGACTTATCTAATGCTTATGGAAGCACAGATATGCCTCTTATTATACAAAAAATGTCCAAACATTTCAATAAAGCGGAGCTTGGACTTATCAGAAGCTTTTTGATCCAGCCAACTGTAAATGTATACATGAAAGGTGTAAAATCCCAACCATTTGATGGTGCGGACAGAGGATATGGACAAGGTTCATGCCTGAGCTGTATACTCTTTGTTTTGCTAATGGTGGAGTCACATGGTCTATCTGTTGGTTCTAGAAATTTTAGTTATGCTGATGATAACCAGATAGTAACTGTTGGAGAAAACTGGGACGAAGTCATCCTAGAAAGTAACAAAGCAGCACAAGCCTTTGCAGACGTCTGTAGGACACTAAACATTTCCGTAAATTATACGAAATCATTTTTTAATTTACTAAAATTGAGCAAAAACCCAAATCCAAAAAATGTCATAATACAAATGGATGGTAATAAATTACTGGAAAAAAAATGTATGAACATGTTGGGGATAAGGATGGATAACATGCTTGATTTTGAACCACATGCCCAACATTTGAATGTGTCTATGAGACACTACAATAGCAAAATATCTGGTCTGTCAACGTATTTATCTACAGGTGGTGTGTCGACAATGACAAAATCATTCATGCACGGAAAAATGGCGCACGGACTAGCATATATACCAATATTCAAAAATATGCACTACAAAACATGGCAAACCCAAGCCAATAAACTGCTTCATTATAAATTCACCACAAAAAGTGAAAGAAAAGAACTAGGCCGATATAGAATTATGAATCAAGTTGTACTGTGCAAAAGAGCAAACATCCTCTCATTTATAAATTGGCACCGTGGAAATCACATATTAAGATTTAACGCAATAATGTTAAATGCCTATCCACCTTGGGAGCTAAAAAATGTGCTGGAATGTTTGTATACACCCAGAAATGAAAGAAACGTAGGCAACATAAACTTTTTCAGAAACTCGCGAGAAAATGTGCGTGAAACCCAAAAAACAAGAACCACAATGCCCATGGCCTGGGCACAAGAATTTAATAGGATACCCAAAAAAATAAGAAAAATATTAGGAACCAAAAACTTTTCAAATAAAGTAAAAAAATATTTACACACTAGATGCCAACATGCCGAATTTGAGATAAAATTCTGCCGTTATTGTAAAAGTCCCACAAATATATACCAAAACGATCAGATGGTATCCAGTTATAATAGATCATTATATACAGATGAGGTGACAAATGACCACATTGCTTTACAAAAACGTATAATTGAAATAACTGATGGCAATGTTGCTGGAAACGTACCAACTTTTCTAGAAAAAATAGACCACAAACCAGATATTTATTACACCAGACAAAATGAAAAATGGCTGATTAAAAAAAGTAAAATAATTCAAAATTTGAGAAACAGAATGAGAAAAGCAGCCAACAGACGCAACATATGGAACTCCCAAATGAACTAAAAACGAAAAACAAAAAAAGACTATTATTTAATTTAACGACCGTTGATGAAACGTTAAAAACAAAATAAAATATTATATTTAAAAAAAAACAAAAAATCCGAAAATAAAATGTTATCCAGCTTACATAAAAGCAGGATTCATTCTTATTGTATATAACAAAAACCTGCGGAAAATGGTCTGAGACTTGGACGGAAGTTGCGAACAATAAATAAAAAAAAAACAAGAAGAAATTAAATAAAAACTGACGTATATTGTCGGAAATGCTGTGTGTAATTGGCTATGTTGAGAAATCTGTACAGGACAGAAAAGGCTGGGAAGAATTGCAACAGCATATAAAATTTAGACAAAAAAAAAACGCCAAATTGATCGTTTCCATTTTTTTCCAACAAACGATACGAACCAAACCTAAAAACATAAATGAAAAACACTAAAACAAGACCGTAGACACAATATGAATATATTAATGCTGAAATTTAAAAGTTAAAATATTATAATAATAATAATGTTAATAATAACTACCTAGTTTGACAAAACAAAAACATTATTTTTTTTTGATAAAAATAATAAAGAAAAATAGGTAGAAACAAAAACCAGTTTTCTTGAAAAATAGGAGACTTAAAAAAGTAACAACTAGGTGATATGTGCCCTCAAAAGTAAAAATTATAATAAACGTACCAAAGATGATATACCAAAAAATCAAGAAAAAATTCATCAGACTTACCGGAATTATAACAAATCCTTCTTCCGCTTCTTACAAGTTAAAGTGCGTCTCGCGGCAGGTGTCTTGGGACGACGCGTAGGCGTTTTGGTGGATGAGTCACTCTCGGTTTTGCCACTGCGAAGACGTTTGGTGGAGATTGGTGGTGGTGTTTGGGGTTGGTGGCTGTCACTTTCAGAAAGAACCGAACTATCGACGAGCCGAGGGGATTTAAATGGGTGATTTGGGGTTGCAAAATCACGTGACAAACTTGGAAATGAACCAACTGTCTTCAAAATACTGTCTCCTCCTAAAATGAAAAGTTATTTTTAAAAAAAAAACAAAAAAATGACTTTTCTATAAATTCTAAAAATCGGAACAATATTGAAAAACACTATAGAAAATCACACATACTTTTGTTTAAAGTAGACTGAAGAGCTTCGGTGGAGTTGGCCTCAAGTCTGGTGCGATCCACGAGATTCATATGACGACCAGTCGCCCCTACAATCCCCTCTTCAATATCAATAGTAGTCAAAGCAGGCATAGAATCAGCTAAAATAGGATCAGATACCTGAACATCACGAGGACTAGCAGAGCTGCTGGAATAGTACAAATCATCGGTACTCGCAAAAGCCTCAGAAAAATCCAAATTTGATTTGTTGGCACTTACGAGAGGACATCCCCGGAAAACCTTACGCTCTTTGACAAAACGTATTATTTCAAACACATCAGCAGACTTGAAAAAAAGTTTTAAAATTGACCAAAATCAAAATTGATCAAAAATGGAAAAATGCCTGAATAATACACAGAACAAAATTTAAAAAATCAAAAATAAAAACGCGGAAAAAATAACCTCATTTTCTCCAAAAATCGACCGAAACGTGCTAACAGCATTTCCAGCCTCCTGCATAGCAGAATCACTCATGACACCCAACAAATCAGTCCCAGAGTTGAATGAGTCGTTTTCACCGCCATTTCGTCGAAAATCTAGAAAAGCATCAGCCAGAGAATCATTTAGACGATCCTCCTCTTCCACAACGGTCGGTACATCAGTGTGTGAATCGTCCGCTGACAAAGCACTGGCTGGGGCAAAAAGGTCACTTATTACCAACTTTAAAGACAAGCCACTGAAATCGCAACCAAAATCGTATAAAATCTTAAAAATAAAAGGTCAAACAAAATTAAAATTATAACTTAGAAAATAGGTCACGTGACCGTTTTCGAATTATGGTATAATGAACAATTGTATGGAGAAAACATTTAAAAAACTATGAAAAAACCATAAAAAGTAAAACTATTAAAAATGGAGGTACTCACTGTTGATAATGATGGAATCAAATCTTTTTCGACGATCTGATTAAATAAGCCAGCAAATGGAGATCTGGTCACATTAAGGGAAGTTGAACCTTTCTTCTGAGCAGAATCCCCTTTCCAACTGGAATACAAATGCTCGACAATCTGCTCTTGAGATGTCTCCTTCGCCTTGTCGAGTTTACTGTAACTATGTAACACACGATTGTCCGCCAACAAACTTTCAGTGATATCAATAGATGCGGTGGTGGTGTTTTTGGTGGTGGAGATAAAAGAATGCATCTAAAAAAATCGCATTTTAAAATCAAAAAATGATTATACAACTAAAAATAGTTAATCAAAAATGATTTTTTTTAAAAAAAAATACACAAAAACTTGATATTTAACAATACCGGTAAAACGAAATTCTACACCATACACGTATGGTTTCCGAATTAAAATTGTAAAATAAAAAAATCCTGACAAATGACAGAACCACAATAATTCACGAAGCTCTCCAGATCATCAGAAAAACGATGTAAAGCCAGTTGCAAAAAAACAGAGGCATCCTCGTGAGTCATGGGTGAGTCAAAATTTAAAAAGGGATTCTCCTCCACACTAGTATTGGGGATCGTTAAAACGGACAATTTTCTTGGCAAAACTGTATGCATGGAATGAGCGGAGTCAACAACAGTATCCATCAAAGACAACAAAGCCATCTCACGCTCCAAATAACGATTGGGAATCTCAATCACACCTAGAAAATAAACCGACAAAATAAGAATTGCGTATTTCAAATAAAAATTGTAAAGATAAACGGTATCTTGAAAACTGTTACAGTAACAGTTACATAAACAATTGAAAACACCAAAATTTGTAAAATGCAAAATTTCAAAAAAAGTGGATTAATATAAACGGAGTAATTTTTCTTTTCAGAAAAAATATAACAAATTTACCATTACATGAAAATAAAAAAAATACACAAAAATACAGCAAAAACTAACCAGAACTGCCAGACAGAAATCCATTTGGTGGTAAAATGGATGACATAGCCGTATCTACGGTATCTGCAATGGTTGCTGAAAAATTGGTAGCAAGATAAACCCAAAAAGGCTTCTTGACAAGAGCGGCGTGTTGGGTATAGTACCGATCATGGGAGCGGTCCAATTGTACCAGTATGCTGCAAAGTGTAACCATGAATTGAGCCAACATATCATTCTCAGCCTTATCACCCTTGGTCTAAAAAAGTAAAATGGAAAAACATGATTGAATTATGGTAAAAAATCGAAAAAACTACAAAATGGAAAATTACCAGACAACCTGTTGACAACGGCAACAACTTTTCCGGAATGATTAATGACCGACCAGGATTTAATGAGATATCTGCACGAGACAACGGCAATTCTAGAATTCCAGCATTGTAACCGTATTTATGCGCAACTGTCAAATCCTTTTGCGCCTAAAAAAATGGTATAAAAAACGAAAAATTCTACGATAAAAAAGTACCTGTCTATGAGCTAGCTCTAGAGTCTCCTTGAGTTTACAACGTGCAGTCGAAACAGATAACAAACAATTACGAAAAAGGCTGTCGTTCAGGTTGCGCAGATCAGCCACATGTTTTTCATGAGCCTGATAACGATTGGTGGAACGCGAATAACTGGTTGGTAAAACACGTGTTGGATCACCACTTTGATTTTCTGAAAAGGACTCATATCGAAAATCAGTCGATACTGGCTGTTTTGCCCGACTCGTATATGACGAAGCAGCGCCCCTAGCAGTAGAAGAAACATCACCTACTAATGAAGTACGCTGACCAGACTTCACGCCACTACCCTGGGAATAAATTCGTTTCTTTTTATATGCCAAGGGATTAATCATAACTTCAAAATTATCTAGAAAAATAAAAACGAAATAAAAAACTGAATTACAAAAATTAGATACTGTGAAAACTAGGATAAAGTCCTTTTTTTAGAAAAAAAGAATGTTGGTCAAAAGTGGATATGAATGGTTAAATAATAATCTGGATGAAAAAAACAATAAAACACTCTCAGTCTATACAAAAAAGGTGTCGGAGGGCTCCTCATCTCCAGCACTAGCAACACAAGTTGGACGAGCATCAGATTCGGAAATTGACTCAAGGTTGGATTGGATATTATACCGGATTGAAACTGAAAAATAATTAAAATAAACCATGAAAATTATTAAGAAAATCAGTCACCAATACAAATGAAAATTAAAAAATCAAAAATTAATGTCATATAAAAATTAACATAAATTACCAATTAAATCGTTGATAGGACTGTCCACTGGTAGTTCACCATCCGATAAGTGTATAGAACGACCAGCAATTTGAGTTACACGCCGTTCATTGGCCATGGTATAAGAAGGGGTTTGTGTGGACCGCTCAATGGTGGGGGCAGCAGAGAGCACTGAAGTTGTTGATACAAAATGGGGATCACGAATCAAAGAAAGATTAGATTCAAGTCGATCGATGACACTCCTGAGTAAACGAGAATTCTCAGTATGACCCCTACAAGCCAATGGAGAACTTTGCACTAAAAAAAGTGAATGAAAATTTATATAAAAAATTATTGTAATTTTATATTTATTTAAAAATTAAAATTGTTTTTTTTTATTTTTTGGATTTTGATTATGGAAAATCAACATTTCCCTTTTTTGACTCCTACATATGCAAAACCCAAAATAAAAATATGGTTCCTGAAGAAGACTCACAGTTTGGTACCATCAAAAGCATGTCTGACTCAGACTCACAATAACCGGACCCAACAGCTGCAACAGCACCAGTCAGATTTGCCCCACTCATACTATACGTTATATCACCAATTACAGATCTAGCCGCCGGTATAGGCCCAAGGACCACACATTCGAGACTATCATATGAAGGCAATGAAGACATAAAAATATGATCTAAAAAACGAAAATCAAAAATAACAAAAAGAAAATTTTTGTGGATAAAAATTCTCTTTGGTTGGCAAGTGGTTGGCAAAATATTATGGTGACAAAAATATAAAATTAAGGCCTGGAGAAAAGCTGTGGGACAGAGTCAAAAACTAAATCCTGATGACCAGGTGCTGAACTAACAATACGATGCACGGCTCCAGTAAATTGTTGCATAGCAATTCGAACATCCTCACAATTCGGAAAAGCGAAATCCTGACTTTGACTGGAACTATATTCGAACCAATAAATCAAAGAATATCCAAAAATAGTGATAAGCCTGTGATTAAAATTTGATGAAAAATTATAAACAGGGGATTAGGAGGAAAAATACACAGAATTTAAAAATGACAAAAATAATCAAGATTTAAAAATAAAAATGCCTCGTTGGAAAATTGTTGTTTCAAATGTTTTTGGCATCTCCCTGTTGTTATTTTTTTTATATCACCAAATGAACCTTTTGAAAATTGGAACACCACATGGCACCAGAAAAATTACTGTCTCCGGAATTTCCATAACAGCAGCAGAAAGAGAAAATAACAGTCTCACACCCAACATGGTTTCAGCCCACGTCTAAAAAAAAAGGGTCAAAAAAATGACCAGAAGAAAAAATGGAAAAATAATATGCTATCACTAGCCGGCTTAAAAAAATCAATCTACAAAATGTTCAACCACTCACCATTTTATCATTAAAATCCCGAATGATACACGTCCCAGGTAGAAAAACTGTCGAAGCAAGGGACAGAAAATCGTGCATAAATTCGACAGAACATCTCCCGGAAAAAGAATCCCCCCATTTGAAGTCAGAGTTCCATCCCATAGCCCATAATGAAGCAGCAGCTGAGGGGACTGGTAATGAGCAAAAACAATCTAGAATGGTACATTCTACAATTTGGAGTAGAGTAACTGAAAAATTATCTAAACCATCGGTTATTGTGACTTTAGAAATAAAGGGACAGGTTGCAAAAGCATTTGCAACATTGTGAAATGGTGATTTTCCCTCAATAGTGACATATTTTAACTGAATCCTTCTGCCAGTTAACCAGTCCGCCCCGTTAGCCTGTATCAAAGAATTTAGGCCACCAGCTAACATGACATTTACCCTTATTGCCCTGGAACAACGGACAGGACAAAGCCGACGATCTACAAAAATAAAAATTAAAATCATGCCACATTTTAAATTTTTTTAAAATTTTTTCTTTTGTTTCTTGTTATTTCTAAAAAATACCTAAGAAATGAAAATCCGAATAGAAATTTCCTAGCCTAGCAGTCTCATTTGGAGTGTTTTTTAATATCTAGTTAAAAACGAAATGAAAATGTTCTAGTGAGTAAATGGTGCCGGAAAAATGACTGAGGTGGTTGGTGCTGGTTGGAAAAATGTCTCACAAAAAAACTTACTAAATAAATGGATTCGTTCACCATTTTCGTCGTATTTGGGATCATACAAACCATAATCACAACTTCGTTTACCAGGAGGCGTATATGGTGGAGAATGAGCACTATATGAAGGACTTTGTGTTGGAATAATGGCTGAAGTGACACGTGTTGGAGAAACTAGAGATGGACACGATAACCTAGCTTGAACGACTAAAAAAGTACATAATGAAAATTATGTCATATATCCTATATCAAAAAATATTCAACTAACATTTTGTTAATTGAAAAAAAACACGCTATAATATGATATTACAACGTCAAAAATTAACCGGTACAAATAAAAAACTCACCACCAACTCGCGACGCCACAGCCATTCCCGGTTTTGGATCAACAGAGGGAAGCATAATACAAAAACCACAACTATAAAAAAAAAACCAAAGTGAAAATCGCTACAAAAATAACCAAAAAGATAGAAAAAGTGAATCGAAAATGGCTTAAATAATATCTTCTTTGTTAGTCTCTTAAAATTGGCTCCAGCATCTCAAAAAAAGGATTTATTTATACTATAAATTATAATCTGGAATGAAGAATAAAAATAAAAACGGAGAACCAAATACAAAAAACACGCCAAATGTGGGCAATAGAACACTCGGCAAAAGAACTAAAATGTGGGACAGAAAAACACCAATTCCTAGAAAAATGGAAAACAATAAAACTAATTGTACAAGCCTGCTGAAAGTCAAAAAAAAGGTTAAGAAAAACACACTTAGTCAATCCAGAAAAAATACGGATTGTTTTGTTTCCTAAAACTACAAAAAAACACGAACAAAAATAAAGATGTTCGTAAAAGGGACAAATGTACACAATTGGTTTGATCATATAATATATATTTATTAAATGGAAGGGAATGGATAGAGTTTTCTTTTTTCCTTTGTCTTCGTGAAAATACACCAGAAGGGAATGATTGCATAGACAACAAACAAAAAACAAATTTACGAGTAAAACAAAATTACGAGTAAAATTGGCGAAAAAATAAGCAAAATCAAAAATTGAAGAAAATAAATGATAGATGGATAATAAAAAAAATAAGCAACAAAAATCGAAAAATGGCGATTTGCATTATTTTTATATAAAACCCAATGTTTGAATGAAAACCAATTTCAAAAACATTTATCATCTCTATAGCGCGTGTTCGAGTCTAGATGATGCTGTCTAAGTGATTGTCTTAAAAATTGCTCGAATAATTTTGTTTAAGCAAAAAATCAAAATTACTAATGCCAGGATGTGAATGTTGGGAAATATGGCGGAAAAATACGGTAAATGACGGTATAAATAAAGTGCACAAAAAAATCAGGATAAATAGCGGGCGCACTGGCAGTAAGGTGCACCACATTTGGTTGATATTTCCATTGCATATGGCTCTCCACCCTCACGCCAATTGGCCAACCAATCAAGAGCATTCATTTCAGAAACAGACAATTTAGCACCATTTGTGTGATTGGACATATAGTCCCAATACTTATGTTGGAAAAAATCTTGAAACTCAAGATAAAAAACATTGGTGGCTAAATAATTGGCACATAGACAAAGCCGGAAAAACTCGGACATAGTCAGTCTATGATACAAAAACTTATACTGGCCACCAACGAATCCTGTAAGAACACCATCCGCGCCGACAATTTTCTGAGAGCCAATTGACTTTAAACCACTAAAAAACTAATCAAAACAAAAAAACGAAGTTCCAAAAAAAGAAATTTTTTCAGTGGAAAAATGTGGCTGGAAATTTGGAAAGTTGGGAGCTAAAAATCAAAAGTAAAAATACTATTATGACGTTAATGTAGGTAGCTTTACAAAAATGTAACAATCAACCGCCTAGGAGTGTATGCAAACAAAAAATATCCATTATAACAGCATTTTTGATTAACCAATGTGGACCGTATGGGCAAAATTGGAGACATATCAAACAAAAACATATGAACAAAAATGTACAAACGGAAAAAACCAACAAAAAACAAGATATGAAATATACTAACCGGTATTTCTTCAAAATGCCAGGCCAAACTACATCTGACTCCCAAATGGTATTCGAATGACCAACAAATCCATGCAAGAGACCGCAAAGGGTACTGCCAATAGCCAGGACACCATGATAGCTACCATTTTTTTTCATGCCGCCCACGCCCAAGCTCAAACGTATAAAACGCTCCCCAGTCATCAAAGATTTTGGGATTGACCGAAAGGTGGAGGAGTCAAGATGTGCTACAAAAAAACAAATAGAAATTTCAATGAGCAAAATGGAAAAATGATCAAAAACAATATACAATCCTAGCTACAAAAATAATCCAACAACCCGACCCATAAAAAACCTAAAAATAGAAGGTTTTAACAAAAAACAAAAAATACACACGGCAAAAACTCAAAATAAATGTGGTCTCAGTCATGACTCATTTATTACTCACACTTCTAGAAACAATTTAATTAGATTAAAATAATGTGCGGGAATTTGCGCGGTTGTAGAATACAATATGATAGGCTGGAAAAAATGTCTGTCTTCGCTCACTCACACTTAAAATGAGTAATAATTAACGTTGCTTTGCTGGAAAATATACATATACTGCCGTGACAATATGTTTTGGATCCTGTTGGCCGGAATTGACGTTTTGACTCTGAATGGAAAACTCGACTGTCGCCTCACTACTGCGCACATATCTAATTATTGTGATACACCAACAACCCGATCCCCCAAAACCAATGACCCGATCCTTATGAAAAAACATTCACAAAAAAACATTCACAATAAAACAAACTTTTCTGTTTTTCACACAAGCAGAAAATGAAGGTTTTTCATCACAAATCAAAACAATATACATGGCAAAAAGTAAAAGATAAATGTAGTCTCAATCGTGACTCATTAATTACTCACATACTTCTATAAACAATTTAATTGGATTAAAATATTCTGCGGGAAGTTGCGGGGAGCTGCGGGAAGTTGCGTGACTGTCAACTACGCCATAATTGGTTGGAAAAAATGGACTTTGTTTACGCGCCCACACATAGAGGAGTAACAATTAACGACGAAATTTCGAAAAACAGTATACCACCACAATAATGTTTCTAAGGATCCTGGTTACCGAAATCGATTAAAATCGATTAAATCCGATTAAAATGGAAAATATTATAAAAAAGAACAACACACGATCCTGAGTGCAAAAAAAATCCAAATACCCGATCCATAAAAACCCACGAAATAAATCAAAAATTTCCCTCTTCCTGTTTTTTTTTGGGTCTTCCAAACATAAAATAGAGGTTTTTACAATCAAAAATGAACACGGCAAAAATTAAAAATACATGGAGCCTCAGTAATGACTCATTTATTACCCACACACTTCTGGAAGCAATTTAATTGGATTAAAATATTCTGCGGGAAGTTGCGCGACTGTCAACTACGCCGTGATTGGCTGAAAATGGTCTGATTTTACGCGCCCACACTTATATAAGTAACATTCAGTGTCACAATTCTGGAAGCAGTATACTACCACAATAGTGTATCTTGGATCCTGGTTACCAAAGTCGAACCTACAATAAGATTTTGGGTTTTTGTTTGGTGGAGGTCTCGACTGTATACTCATTTCACGTTTATATTTCATTATGTGTGGTAATATTAGGGGTAGAAAAAAAACCCGAAGAAAATGTAGATAAAAAATGTAGATATATCCATATTGGATACACAGAATTGTGCTGTTACGATTATGTGACATAAAGAAGAACTCACTTAAAAAAAAAGAGCCAACATAAAAATACTCACCAGTAGC
>SCLH01062546.1:3471-13864 GCA_004367855.1 Oikopleura vanhoeffeni
AAGAGAATTTTTTGAAAAAAAAAAATTAAATTTTAGGGTGAGTTTCCGGGGCAAAATGACTTTTTAAACTTTATATTGGCAATTTGGGTAGGAGCTCATAAGAGCTCAAACGGCTTGATATTCTTATTAGATAGCCCTTTAAATTAGACGTCCAAAATGACAAAAAAATTAACGGGGAAAGCTAGCGGGTCGATCCCAATTTGCATATTAAGGACTTTTCGCCTACGCATTTTTCATCAAAATGACCTTAATTTTTTTTCAAAATTCAACGAAACAATTTTTTTGAAAATTTTTCGAAAATTTTTTTTTTAACTAAGTAGCTTAACGTTTTTTTAACGCGATCCTTTCAACTAGAAAATAAAATAAGAAATATATTATACCGTAAAGTGCTTAACAAAGCTTAAAAAGGTGTTTTTTCGTGCTCAATTTCTGACCACCAGGTGGCTCAAAAATTTTTTTTCATGGTCGGATTCTGTTTTTTTGAGAAGGATCCACCCTATAAGTTTATGGAATTATTGCTGAAGCTATTAGCTTGGCAGATAGTGCTACCGGGTATGACCCTAGATATAGGCTATAGACTAGAGCGCGTGTTTCAATACCACAAATGTTGTCTAAGTGATTATCTCAGTGATTGATTGAGTGATTACGCACCGATCAAATTTAGCGGTCCTATTATCAAGCACCCTTGCCTATTATCATACTCAAGACAATCACTAAAACACCATTAGTGGGATTCGAACAGGCGCTATAGAGATAGTTAACGTCTTTGAGATGGAGTTTCGTTGGGAAAACGATATATAATTAAGACGATATATAATTAAGACTTTATTATATTATATAAATCAAATACTGGTTCAGTTATATTATCAATTAGACGCTACTGTTTTTGTTGAGGTTATTACGACAAATACATTACTGTTGTAACTTACAACTTGTAAGCCGACAAGATTTTGACTTGAAAATTTTTCAGAAAAACTTTCGTTAATTTTCTGACCTCCGAAACGCAAAAATTTCATCAAAATACAATAACTGTATTTGAGTGGGAGTCAAAAAACCTGTTGATCAAATATAGAAAATTGATAATGCCATGGCATGCCATAGCGAAACATTGTTGATAGGTTTAATTCGTCTAATTAAATTTTCTGAGAGTCTGTTTTTGGCTGATTTTTCTGACGCTGATAAAGTCAATTTATATTGTTCCTTTCGAATAAGGTTATGAAATAAAGTTTCCAGAGCAGTACATACATTATAAATCTTGAATACCGATTTCCAAAAATAAGGCGGATTATTAATAAAGTGAGAAAAAAAGACGTTTACGTTCCCTCTTAATATTTTGTCAAATTTTGGATTTTTGATAATCATGAAAAACTTCATAAAAACTTTTTCGTTTAAAAACAAAAATGCGTAGTCAGGAAAGAAAGTCTCAAAAGGAAGTCTTCAATTTTATTCGAACCCGAATCGGGGTTACCCTAATTGATAAATTCGAAATGTTATTTCGCCATTGTTATGTAAATTTGATCACTTCTCAATCTTTGCCTTGAAATTTCAACTGCAAGGCTCTTCCTGACAAAAAGATTATGCCATTTAAAATAAAATCAATATTCATCTTTCAGTAAATTGGTAAATTTTGTATTATATTTTTAAAACTGAGACAAAATGAAGACAAACATCGCAAAAAGCAGCCAACCGATTATTTTGTTGCCTCTGTCTGCAATAAAATTAAATCTGAATTGTATAAACGGTCTAATACGAGATGTTTTTCCCCTCGGGTCAATTAATCAAGTTTATTAAAATTCAATGGAATTTAATCGCACGTTAAACACATGGATTTATATATTTTGAACAACCTTCGACCAAAATATGTGCCAATTGACACACTTTCAAAAATGATTTTATCTTCTGTGCATCATACAAGTTTTTCTAAGATTAATTTCAAACCCTTCACTACCCCGTATTACCAGAAAATGAATTTCTCTGACGTGATTTCAAATATGTAAGAAAAATGAATAAATCCGAATTTTAAACCCATTTTAACAAACTTTAATTTATAAAGCCGAACTTCAAAATTATGACGATTAATCTGCTGACGACTGAAATAGCTTTGTTGAGACAAATCGTTATTAGATTATTAAATATCTCTTGGAAATCAAGATGTCGGTTTATTGCAATTTCAGGATTTTTAGGCTAATCAAATTATTGACTTTCTTATTATAAAATCTAACATAAACTGAAAAAGTTTACTTGTTTATTGATCAAAAGATAAAGTTTTTTGGGAGTAAGCAGGTAACTTACTGCATATTTTTTCGCAAAAAATTTTCATAAAAAATAAAGAAATGTAAATAAAATTTATCAAAATCGACAAAAAATGTGAAGCCCATTTCAGAAGGTGTAGTTCTCCCTCAAAATTGTAAACCATAGAAGATGAATTTACACAAAAGGCTTAAAAGATCATAATCAATAAACAAAATACCGTCATGAGAAAATTGACTACGATGAATCTTTGAACGTACTTTCAAAGCAATTGCATGTTATTTGATATGTAATAGTGTATTTATTTTAGGTTATCTCCTGCTTTTTATGAGTGAACAGTTTCCGCCAGACAAGTTTAACATGAAATGAATGAAATCTGACAGTAACTGTAAGTTCTTTGTTTTAGTCATAACGGCTCATATCAGACCTCGGCAAGTGTGTCTTGTCTTGGTTGGCTTGGTTAAACCTAAGCCAGAGATCCATACTATAGACGATATTTAATTATGGACCCATAAAAAATCACTTTCATGCACAATATCCCCTATTCACACTTTCGTTAATATCCCGGCCCTGATTAGGAATCGTAGTGTGTTTTTAAGTAGTAGGGCCGGGATATTAACAAAAGTGTGAATACGGGATATCCCTTTATCACTTTTTGGTTAGAAGGCGTAGCCACGCTTTCTTTTAACGTGTGATTTTAACGTTGTGGCTACGCATTCTAACCAAAAAGTGATAAAGGGATATACAAAAATTTCAAAATTCATAAGAAAGTATACTTCAATTCCATGTGAATATTCTGGTGATTAAATTGTTATCTTGTGATATTTCATGGAGCTTTCTAGGTTAATCAAATTTCGATATATTGACTTTTTTAAGAACGTTATTATCTGGAAAACTGAGAATTGTAAAAACTTAAATCGAACACGTAACATGTCACAATGCGACAGTTACATATTAAGTCATATCATTTCAATATTATCGAACTTCATAACAGTCAGGGTTCCAAAATATGTTTCTTGTTCAACGAATTATCTTAGACGATTTGAAATACAGAAGCTCAAAACTACAGCTTGATTTTTTTCGTTTATTGCAATATTTTATTTAGCAAAAAATATTCAATCGAAACAATAATCGGAATATTCACTAATCACAATTATTGGATAATTTTTGACGCCTTAAAGTGTTATTTTTGAACTGGCTTTAGAAATTATTATGTTAAAGCATGGGTCTATTATGGTTGCGTATCTTCTGAGCTGGAAAAGTGAAAATCAGCAAGAAAAGATTCACAGAAACAATTCTTGGACAAGATTTTATTTGAAAACAAATTTGTCACGCATATAAATGCAGGATGTTGAAACGATTTACAAATTCAAGTCGATTGAAGCACAAAATTTTAAATCTGTGGTTGTTTTTAAATTTTGTACCGTGCACTTCATGTAAAATGACTTTTGAAATAATAGTGTGAATAAAATGTTATTATATCGTTCGATTATGTTTGGCTTATCTTCGAAGCGTTAATTTCAATCGCAAACATTGTTACTATCATAACAGTATCTTCATTTAAGAATATCAATTCATGTTGACAGGTCTATGCGTTAAGGCCCTAGTCAACAATAAGCGAATTTTCAAAACTGCTCAGACTGACACTCAAACGAGCGATTATTGCTAGAAATTTTCTTTTCGCTGGTGATGACTGATTAATTATCAGTGATTATTCATGGAATAATACAATCTATCAATTTTCTTAACTGTATGGTACGTTTAATTGTTAACACTATCAAAATATTTGTTTAACCCCTAGACTCATTTGAGTATTGATATCCCTTAGAGGCATGAGAGCCAGTTTTTTGGTTTTACTTTGAAGTCATATTATGGAGAAGTTTAAGTGTCAAGGAATTAATTGTTGTGAAATCATTGAGATAAAGGATAGAATCAAATTTAAAATTAATTATATCAAGACAATTAAATATTAATCCCTTCATTTTCGCTGTGAAAAAGTGAAATTAACTTAAACTGTTTTCCACAGAAAACCATACAATTTTAATAATGAGATGCGTGTAAAATAAAATTGAGTGAAACCTTATGTTCTTAAACCTGGTCTCCGATTCAAAATACCATATCGGGTTCGTCTATTAAACGATAATTCTCACCTCTGAAAAGGTCAAATTAGTGGTAAACAATATGTCTGCGCCTTATATTTCCGCCCGCTTTCTCATTTATGAGCAATTTTTCTGTTTTCAAACAAAAGGAAATAACAAAAGTTCTTCATTTAGTAGAAACATTATTATTTCTGATAAAGATGGTCAAGACGAATAACTGAGAATTTAAGACCTTGTTTTTTCCAGAATAAATTATGAGATAAAGCTGATATGGAAAAATTTCAGAGAAATCTAATTAAAAAGTAGGATAAAATATATTTCGAACGGCTCATGGAAAAAAAAATTTATTTTTATATTTCAAAAATTAATTGCAAACACTTTGGGCGATTTGAACCTCGAACTTTAATTTCGATTATTTTTGTCCTTTCCGGTCTTTTCAAAAAATGAAAGCCACTTTTATGGCTTAATGAGTCTAGGGGTTAAACGGCTGTAAAGCCTGCTTATTTTAGTGTTTTGATCATCTGGTCAGCTAGACAAAAATATCTCATTACAAGCCGGAATCAACTCCGCCATAACTTGACCACTCAGTTTATTCGCAAATGATTTTATTTTCTTTTAATAAAAATATAAACAAAATATTAAAAGGGAACCTTTACATGGCTTGCTTTTTAATCCGGTAAGCGCCTGTCTACCCATATTGCCAGTCGGCAACAATAGGAGACCTTATGTACTGACCAACAGTTCTAAGCGATGTTGTTAGAACTTTGAGCTACATTTAAGCCAAATTATTAGGTCATCTTTAGTTGGCGATTGACAATATGGAGTGACTTCATTCGTCGTTTGACAAATAATTGCAGGAGGAAGGCCAATATCGCCGAAAGTTTTTTTCCGAAAAATTTGGCGATATGCCTTTATCACTTTTTGGTTAGAATGCGTATCCACTACTTTTTTTATCATGTGATTTTAACGTTGTGGCTACGCATTCTAACCAAAAAGTGATAAAGGAATATAAGCCATTTTCGGCGATATTGGCACTTACGGCGATATGGAAACAAGCATAATTTGTTTGTCAAAAATAAAAAACGAGCGAGGGTTCGAAATGAAATCACAATTTTAAGAGTTTTTTTTTTAATTTTATAAAGAGTTTTACCAAGGTTTAAATAAAATAAAATATCAAAATGTGTAGAATCGCGAACTCCACCAAACGCAAGCAAATATAAATTAAAAAAGGGAGATTTGAGAAATTCAATCTTGAAATACGACGTCATTCATTACGTCCTCGAAAACATCTGTTATTAAACCTTTAAACGCTCACAAAATTTCGGCGATATTGGCTCTTTTGGGTGTATCATATTAGGCTTTATCATAAAGCAAGGGCACTTGCAAGAATCAAGCTTTAAATCGAGAAATTGCGTTGGTTTTTCGGCGATATCGACTCATCAGGCGGAATTGGCTGGAGATATGGAATTCCTCCAGTAGTACATAAGATAATTTTACTTATAAACGGGAAGTTGGTTTTTCAATATAATGTCTAATTTTAAATGCTTATCATTCTGAATTTACTTACAAAAATTTATTGGAGATAATTGGTCATTTACAAATTGAATGATTTCCATAAAAATGTTTTGGAATTTTTGAACTCTAGTGGTAAATCGACTTATGTTAGTTCAGTTAAATATGAAAGAATTTTTTTATTCAGACAGAGTGCCTTCAAACACTCTCAAATTATCGAATTTAAAGCTCTTTTTGAGTTTTTATCATTTTGAAAATGCTCTTTATTTTCGTACTATGGTTTTTCTCTTCTTGACGGTTTTGTTTAAATAGATAAATTTCGTTTCTTAGGTTAGTTATTTGCTAGCCCCTATCTTTGATTCCCGAATAAAAATTATCTTCGGTTCCTCTCAGAAAAAAATAGAGCTTTCCTCTCCTTTTAACTTTTCTCTACCAAATTCTATGGTTTGCTTCGAAAAAGTTGAAACCAGCAACGCTTTTAAATTTTATGTCTTTCAAATTATAAATCACAAATGCGCACTCTTTTCCTAGATTTTCAGTCACATGTTATATTTCGTTTATTTTAATCGAATGCTGCTAACACAATTATTTTTCGGAATGTTTATTTTGAAAGATTTAAGATTTATCCGGATTACTTGTGAATGATCTCATAAGCATTTTGTTTTCTGGGTTGAGATATATTAATTCATATTTGCTTAAAAAAAATAACGTCTGATAAGCTTTGGGTTTGATATAAACATTATCAAATCACGGTTTTTCGTGTAAAAGCAACTAAAATGGAATTGTTTCGCAGGTTGTATGAATTTATACGGTAATGATAGGCTTTGAATTGCCAAAGTTGAATAAGAGGCAGTCTTCTTCAATGTATAGAATAATTTCCCACTTTTAAGCAAATAACACCCGAAAATGTCAAAAGTTTATTAATATCGGCATGAAAAATCTCACATCGGGTTTCGTTGGAAATGGAGTTACAATGAAAAGTGGATTTTATACTGGTTGAGTTTTTAATTTATTTTGGTTTTTGCTGGAATAGCTCTCTGGTCAAATAAATAAAAGTGAATGAGATAGAATTGCTTTGTCTTTTTTCATTCCGCTCAAAACCCTATAACAATAAAAACTTAACACGTATTTTAACGGAAACATAGATATGTATAAAAATTGAATACATGTTTATTCCTTATTCACACTTTTGTAAAGATCCCGGCTCTAATAAGGAAAAGTAGTGTGTTTATAAGTAGGAGGGCCGGGATATCCACAAAAGTGTGAATATGGGATATAACGTTAGCAAGAATAAGCACTTTTATTGAAGAAAAACATGAAAATAAAATTTTCAAATTTTTTTATTTCAATTATCGACAACATGTTCCAATTTACAAGACTTTTTACACCGTCCCGACATTTGAAAAATAAACGAGAGTTTTCTGTTCATATTTTCAAATAATGCTGATTTTGAATAGCTATGTACTAAGCAAGTTTTTTAAATATTAAATTCGGTCGTGAATTTAGTTCACACTGCTTCAAATGTTATCTTGGGTTATGTTTCGTACCTCACCTTTAAATAAGCCGGAGATGTTTCCTACTAAAAAGTTTTGAGACAGTGTCTCAGAGACATAAAAGTTACCTAAATTCATAAAAATTTGCACTGAATTCACCTTCTGAGCGATTAATATCAAATCATCTTGTCCAGTCTAACCTGTCCAAATTTCGTCACGACCATGAATTCTGGTTTGACGAGTCAAAACCGGCTAAAATTGGCCTAATTTTGTGCAATTTTGAAACGCTCAGAGCGATATATGAAAGAGAAAAATTAATTTTTCAATATTTAATCGTCAATAAAAGTGTTCATTCTTGCTAACGTTTAGATTTTAAATTTCTTAACATAACTAATTATATGCTCAAATATAGAGAAACACTTTTCATTGGACATCCATTTCCAACTAAAACAAACAATTCAATTTTCTTTAAAATCGATATTAAAATTTCAGACATTTTCGGGTGTACTGCGCTAAGAAGTGCGGTTATAATTCTGCACATTTAAAAAATTTTCTTAACCCTTGGAAGCTCCGCACCACTTAAGTGGTGCGGAAAATTTTAAATCCGCTGAAATCGGATCAAATAAAAGTCCTGTAAATTTATAACGCAAACCCAACATAGAGTTTGTCAAAAGAAATTCAAAAATGGCAGTTAAAATTTTCTAAGACTTCTCGTTCAAAAATTATTTCATCTTACTTCTTTTTGACAATTTCTCTTAAAAAAATCTAAGATGCGTGCCGCTCATACAGTTTGAACGATAGATAAAATCTGAGGAACTGAGTTTTTTGGAAAGTTTTTTATGTATCTTACAAAAAAATAAAATAAAATTTTCCACCATCGGAACTCTTTTTATTTTGTCGTGAGCGATTTTTTAATTTTTGAAAAAAATTCGAAATAAAATATGCTCCGATTTTTTCGAAAGTAGGTTCAAATGAAAGCTACGGCAACACTGATCAGAAAGTTGGCTTACGTCGAGATAACATTTTAAAGTGTAAGTGGGTAAATTATAACAAACGTTATTTTATAACTTCATTTTAAATAAATACTTTGAGTATCAGCATCTTCATAGTAATACAAATCTTTAAGGTCCTCTTCTGTAAAAATGGCATTTATAGACATCGAATGAGGAAATCGGCAAAAAACGATCTTTTATAACCGACATTTTAACGCCCTCTAGCTGCTATAAACTGATCAAAAACTAAAATTAGCTGAAAAAATCAATCAGATGCTTGATTATCTTCATACCACGCTAAGCAATCAGCTGGCCCGATCGGCGATACTTGTTTCGGATTTCAGCTTGTGCTAAAGAGCTCGGAATTTTTATTTTAACTAAGGATACATTTTTTCATTCTCAAAAAATAATTTTTGACAGCGCAAACTGTTTTGCGGTTTTTGATCAATCGCGCTTTAATCGTCTTTTGATGAGAAAACGAAAAGTAAGATTAGAATTATAGAAAAAAATGTGAAAGCCAAGGTCAGAATTAGTGAGAATAGAGAAAGAAATGATTATGTTAATCTTTATGTTTTCGATGGCAAGTAAGTGATTTAACCCAAATTTTTGCTGCTCGGTTTCGACCAATTTTTTTTGAAAAATTAACAAATCTGACTGAGTATTTTTTTAATTGGAGTTTTTTTATCTAAAATGAGACAACTTTATTTTTTTTCTGAAATGAGATTTTTCGGTGATAAGCATTTTACAAACTGTAACTTTTTTCGCGTTTTTCGATCAATCGCGCTGCTAATCGTCTATTTATGAGAAAACGGGAATATAAATTGAAAATCGAAAAAAAATGTAAAAGCCAAGGTCTTAATAAACGGGAATAGAGAAAGAAGTGTCTTTGAAAATATTCCTGTTTTCAATGAGAAGTAAGTGATCAAAGCCCAATTTTTGCTGCTCAGTTTCGCCCAATTTGAGCTATTTTTACAAATATGAGATAATTCACGCCTGTTTATGAAATGAAGTTTATCCGTAATGAGGGCTCAAAGTCGCCCCACTTAAGTGGTGCAGGAGCCTCTGCCGGATAAAAAATTTTGGAGCTTCCAAGGGTTAATATCAAATTTTTTTCATGAAAAATGGTCAAAAATGGCCGAAAGTAGATAAAAAACAAAAATTTTTGAGGTAATTGACCTTCAATTGCGTTTGATGTTAAAAAATATCCTGACTATCTCAAACAATGACGGCTAGTACACTCGACATCATATTGAGATCTTTTTGTCAAAATTAAATTTTCAAAAATTGAGTGCCAATTAGCACTTACCGGTTGTACAGCCAAGTGTTGTAAATTTTATCAATAGTTTAGAATCGCGCGACCATCCCATCAGTGGACATATGGAGATTTAATAGATACCAGAAAATTAATAAGTGATTCTGCCTGACTTTTTATTTGGAATTCGAAAAAACGCTAATAAAAAATTTTCAACACGATTTGCGGAAAATTTTCATAATATTTCCAGAAAAGTTGACAAAAGATTATCAAAAAAGATTGCATGATTTTTCAAACGGCTGTCAGAAAATATGTAGGCATCTATGAAAATAGTTGAAGTGAATTTTTAAATTTTTTCGAAATTTTTACGAATTCAACCATGTAAAATCGAACTTAAATCTTTCCTGAAACACATAAAAAATGATTTTGACGAGCTGGAACAAATTTATTCTGGTTAAACTAATGATAATATGCACAGAACAATTAACCAACTAATTATTTTTGTAAGTTTAATTGACTCCAGTTTCCAAGTCAATGCCACCCCTTTAAGTGTTTAAAGGTGACACGCTAGTCTAGTGACTCTAGTCGTAATTCAAATTTTGTTGCGCTTTGTAATTTGTTGATACGTTTTTAATTATTCCCCAGTTTGAATATACAAAAGAATGAGAATCTTTTCTCACTTTACTCAAAAATGAGTGAAGCATTCTTGACCGCAAATCGGCGGGATCAAAAATTTCGAGCCAAATTTTTCTGTGAAAAACATTTCCACGCAATTCAGAGAAAGTTTTTGTGCAA
>SCLH01062547.1:0-13591 GCA_004367855.1 Oikopleura vanhoeffeni
ATAGAGATGTAGCTTCAACAATGACCAAACCGACGCAAGATCACAGGTTAGCTAACCCAGTTTTACAAAATCCGACGTAGGATTTTGCGAGTATCTGGAGAAAGTAGGGATTTCCTTAAGAAATACCAAATACTTATTTGTGAGTAATTGCTAGGCTAAATTATTGTTGATAACCAAGTAAAATCGTTTTCAAATTCAGAACAAAATTATCTAAACTATACTAAAATTAAATAATACAAATATTATTAGGTAAAAATTAGAAGCACCATAACAAATTTCGAGTAAAATAATTTATAATAATAAATTTAAAACTATGAAATTTGAACAAATAAATTACAACTCAAATACATATAAGTTCGTTTACTTGAAAAGTATGTAGTCCTAAAGGCCATAAATTATACAAAAGTAAAATTAAAATGTTTAGGAAAAGGTGACAAAGCCTAAGATTGCCAGGATTAAAAACAAGGGCTCAAAAGTTAGCAAAAAACTAGCTTTGGACTCTATCATCGTAGTTAAGCAAGAAATTGCAGAGGGTATGGAGGTTGAGGCCAGAAATGCCCAATTAATTGAACACCTGGATGAGGATCCTTTAGGACTTGAAGCAGAAAACCCGGTTGAAACCATGGAAAGTGACGCTCTGTGTATTCATGAAGTATCAGATGATAATAAATCTGAAGCTGAATATTCAGATAGTGATACGGAAAAAGTACCGGATTCAGCGGATTTAGAGGCTGAAATTCGAAATATTAACCAGCATTTATGCGGAAAACTTGAGAGTATGATCTCATACCATAAGGACAAACCATGGAAAAGGTACATTGCAGACGCAGAAATTACCTTAAAATTAAACCTCAAAATGATAGAAAAAATCTATTATTTTAATCAGGGTTTGGACAAACAATGTACATCAGTGACATTAACTAGTCCCATAGATTTTGAAGGTGTCAAAATTAAAAACATGTTAGAAGGACTACAAAATCCGACTAACATGACGCAAAAATTTAATGGGATGGAAAAGAAATTGGAGCTATTATATAGCCAAATTTCAAAAAATACTAATGGTATAAAAACCATGGCAAAAGAGGCAGCAAATAAGCCGACAATTAAAACCGTTCAGGCAGCTCAAGACGTCTTAGCTAAAGACCTACGAGATTTAAAAGAAAATCGCCCCGATTTAGGACCACAAGTGACTATCAAGAACCTACAAGATATAGTTGAGGAACTTGAAAAATCACTAGAGAAAAACTGTATAGATCGCAGTACTTCGAAGTACCCTTTTGGATACAACGTAAATCTAGAAAGATTAGCCCGTAAGGACTCCGATTTATCACCAGCCGAAATACAAGAATGTATTCAGGCAGCTGTATCTTTTGCTGATCCGATTGTGGCCGTCGTAATTTTTGATATGATGGGTTTCAAGTTAAAAGATCCAACAGGGGGGAAAATCATGTCCGAATTTTCAAAAAATTTGGTAGTACCTCTGTGCCTTAAGGACCCTGAACAACGGATCAAGCAAAAATCCCAGTTTCATAGAATTATGAATTCTTGGGATAAAATCTTGGGAAACTTAATAAATCCAGGAGCCATTTGTGCCTCAGGAATTATTGAAGAATGCAAAATTGCATTTCGGGCCTGTAAGGACGGATGCATGGATAAACACCCGGTAGGTATTAGAATTAAGGGACTAGGCCTATCTTGTCTGGGACTAGAATCCCAGTTACCACCTAACGGGGCAGTACTCGAAAAAATATTCGAGTTAAAACCACAGCTTCTTACAAGCCTAAAAGCCTCCTATGAACCATGGCCAAAAAACCGGGCTTCATGGAGCCAGGCTATGAGAAATTGGTATAAAGACCAATTACCTTTAGGAAAACCACTACGATACGTAGATATTGCAAATCCTCTGGACTACATAACAACACCAAATGGCCAGAAAGAATTCGCTTACCAAAATGGTAATAAATATCTCCAGACCAAATATCCCAAAACAAAATTTGAAAATAAAGAAATTAAGCCTAAATCAGGTGTCACAGGCATAAATATTTGGGAAATTTGTAGAAAGAATAGTGTCAACCTCAAATAAAAATATTTTTTAACTTTAGCAGAAGACTTCGTAGAGGATCACAGAAATCAACCATTTACCCAACATCCATCAAATATCTTCACATCTGACGGTTCAAATATTTTTACAGATAATGAATCAGTGGCTTCAGAAATGTCAGAGACAGCACCCCGTAAGGATAACCAGATCAATTATGATAGCTACTCAAAATTGTTTCATAAAAATGACATTATCACTACTGAAACAAAATCTGATTCGTCCGTGTCCATGCTAGAAGATTATAACACATTCAGAAAACATTTAACAAACAAACGATCCCTACACAAATAATCAAGTTCAGTTCACATTAATTATACTACACTGTTAAACTATTTTATACGATATTTGGAAAACTATTATATATGTACACATATTAATTACCCTCAAGGACAATAAAACTGTATTAAAAACACAAATAAATATATTCAAACACATTTCTATAACAAGTTTTTAATAGAACATTATTCAGAATGAGCAACAATAATGAAAATAGTCCTTTAGGAGTTCTTACAGAATTATTACTGAATATCGAAGAATTAAACAAATTCGATTTTGTCGACATGACAGACATTCTGATCGATATGTGGAGCGAGCCACAAAATCCGTTCAGAAAAAGCCTAATAGATTATGTGATAATTGTGGCAATAAACCAAAGGGACCACAAAGGGCTAAAACGTTTACAATATATTGAACTAGTTTATTTACTGGTAACACCAAAAATAAATTGCGCCAGCTTAGATATAATCAAAAATTCGATGGACAATAGCGGGCTAGATAAATATCTATAAATAATAAACAAATTCAATATATTGTAATACAAATTATATAAAAATAACCATAAGGACTCATACAATGCAACACACTATACTGCAAAATATATTATAAACCAACTTTAATAAAATCGAAAATATATAAAAAATTATAATTTAAAATTAATGACATTAAAACAAAAATATTTCAAAAATATTTCAAAATAATTTTGGGCAAAAATCAATAAATTACTCAAAAAACAAATTATAAAACTAATAATTTCTAAAAATTGGCAACATTATTAACTAAAGTGAAATAAGACAAAATAATTATATTTAGAATGAAATACGGCAGGAAAATAGGCCCAAGTATGTCATTTTCAAGCTCAGGGAGCTCTGGAACTTTCAATCTTAGTCCTTACAAGAATATAGTCCTTCAGGATCCACAACTAAAAACTGAAATACCAATTTATTTGGAAATTAACGATTATATCTCAATAAAAGGGAACAAATCCAGAATATGGGATAGTGCCCTAATTTCACTACGAAGGGGACTGTTATTATTAAAAACAGTATCATTTTTAAATGACCCAAGGCTTCTAGAATGGAAAGCTGTCCTTAAGGTCATTTCAGATAGTATTTATATTTTAAAACAAAATACTAAATGTGATATGACCTCACATACACGATGGGCCAACATAAATCAATATCTATCTAGGTCCAGACGATTCATAACTTGGATCAAAATAATGAAGGCTCTAAACATATTAAAGGACGAGTTCCCAATTATTGCAGTACAATCAAAATCGGTTTTTATGTCCATAAAGGAACTATTAGAAGGAAACAGTAGACTAGCGCTAAAAGACCCTAAAAAATGGGACGAGGAGTTGAGAGAAATCCCAACATAAAAATTAATAATTTATATATCTGTATAAAATATATTTAACATATTTCAATTAAAATGATCCAAAAAATAAACATATATAAATATTTAGACTGATCATGGATATTGATAGGAATTCCGAAGGCGAACTAATAACTGAAGTTATATCAAATAACTACGAGTTATTACATGCGAATTTTGCGGAAATGCCCGGGCTAGCTAACGGCAGAAAATTTCCAAGAGATTGGGCAAAACCAACCAATCAGGACGATTTACAATTTTCTACTAATATAGTGGATTATTATCAAGGAGACGAGCCATTGCAATCACACTACCCTGACCCTTGGAAATTCGAATCAGGAAAACCAAGCCCGTTTCTTGCTGATAAAAATGACCTCAATGATTCATTGTCCTTAGGATTTAAGTGGTTAAAAATACTAAAAATTCCGGTAACCACTCTTATAACTATTAGATCAATTCTCAATATGATAATTGATTCAATAGAAATAACCGGTTACAAAACTCCAATAGGACTAACAAAAATTTTGGCAGATTTTATTGTGAAAAATTTCCCAATCGCCGTACCAACACCTTCAGGATCCACACTACCAGATTTTAATGAAATAACATACGACTTAGGCAACCTCATTGAGGTTTATAATTCTCAATTTAAAACAGGTCTTAAAACTAGGAAAAATTTCATGGCATTTAATCAATACTATACCAGAAGGACAAACTATGAAAATTGGGCTAAATTTTCGTCACTTATGGACACTTTAGCTGCCGATATAGGACCATTTTCGCATTGTTTGATTAATACGGTAGTGGAAAAAATCGATAATATGTTAGCACATGAATTGTTAAATTCACCATCTTATTATAGAGATATAAATGAGTATGACACCAATGCAAGAACATGGGTACAATACCTATTCAGAGTCCCAAGAATTATGAAAATAATTAGTGGGAAACAAACAATAATAAAAAAGGGAATTTCGTTACCAATTCATAAAATTTTACAAAAAATTATGCCACTGATCGTAGAGCGAGAATCACTAGAGGGAACTTATGATGAAAACGATTCCGAACAATCCGAATTAATGTCAAATTCTATCAATATGTCGAACTGCAGCGATATGTCTTCCGTGTTTTCAAACCAATAAAATTAACATTTGACTGTCCATATTAAAAATTCCTAAAGGACCTCTAAAAATAAAATTATATACAATTTCAAATTACACTCGTAAATTTATAAGCACCATCAAAAATTCACAAAATATTTATAAAATAATTCACATTATAATAATGAATATCGATTATAAAAACCTAAAATAATAAATTATGTTGAAGCTACGATTGAAATAAATCTATAAAAAGCTAATTTTCACAATGATTAACATAATGAAAATAGCAGCAAAGTACAAATATTAATTTATAGCGCTAAGTTTTTACTAATTGACTATGTTTTATATCATATGTTATCCTTTTCAAATATAAAATAAATATTTAGGCGCCTTATAGACTTATTTAGTATAATCATTATGGTCCTTATAATGAATTTCCTTAAGGACAATAATTATAAAATACTCCAACCAACCAATCTTTCAAATAATTAAAAAATAATTCTAGTAAAAACTCTATTAGGAAATAACCATTTTAGAAACACATAATAAATATTTAACTTATCCACTAGAATGAATTGGTTAGATGTAGACAAATTAGCGGGAAAAACGTATCGAGAAAGGAAATTTGAAAATAACTCAGGAGAACCTTATAAACAATCTGTCCAAGCAGTTTCATTTGACGGAATAAAACAAAAATACCCAAGGACACACTCAGAATGGCAGAGCTATTCTAGTGAATTATTAATATTGTTTGACAAAATATGGAGGAATGAAAAAGTCCCTATTTGGTCAGAACTCAAATTTCGGCTAGAAAGTGATTTTCGAGCAGGAATTTGGGCAGGTTTTGCACAAACCTGGCTAATATTCATAAACTGTCTACCTAGTGAAAAATCAAAATTTTTAGCATATAAACATATAACTAAAGGCATCAGTATATTTGACAATCAAAGCTATATTTCACCTAAAAGAGCTAGGGAGTTTAAAAGGAGTAGAGAAACATATCACCTAGCAACAAATAGTATAAATAACGAATTATACCAAAAGTGGCATAAACAGCTAGGATTTAAAAACGGAGAACCATTAATTATAGATGACACAACTTTATCAGTCAAAAGTCATTACCCCGTAAGGATAGTTAAAGAAAACGGTATACTTACTAAAAAACCATTTTTTCAGAAAAATTCAGAACATCTATTACTAAATATCGAAATTATAAATGACCAGCTAATCAAATGGGTATCCTCAGGGGCAGTAAAATTTCTAGGGACAGTTTCAGAAATAAAATCGCCCATAAGGACAAGTCTTGTTTTGGCCTATAATGAATCATCAGATAAATTTAGGTGCTGCTTCGATGGAGGCAGTTTTAAAACAACCCAGGAATTTACAGTACCATGTAAATTGGACACATTAAATGATGCCCTTTTATTCATAAATAAAAATGATTATTTGAGCAAATATGATGATTCATCAGGCTTTTTACAAGCGTATTTAGATGAGCCGTCCTAAGAAATGACCCACTTTAGATGGGGCAATTACATATTTAAGTTTTTTGCAGCGGCCTTTGGGATTGCCAGGGTTCCTAGCGATTTCCAATTATTAAATAATTGCGCTATTAGTTTTTTAAGGAGACACGGAATCCCTGTATCACTTTATTTAGACGATAGGTTAGTAGTAGAGAAAAATATGACCCTTAAGGACTACGAAGATATTAAAAATGGTAAAAAAGCGCCAAAAAATGCTTTTTTAACATGTATAGCCATGATAGCAGCGGGAGGATTTATTTCAAGAAAAAAGAGTACTTTTATTTGCTCAAAACAAATACATTTTTTGGGCTTCGATATAGACACTGAAAATGAAACAGTAAGTATACCTATAGGAAAATGGCAAAAATTTCAATATGAGCTAGACGTAATAATTAAAACTGAAAAAATTGAGTTCAAAAAATTAGAAAAATTAAGGGGCAAAATGTGCTCCTTTTTATACGTAATAAGAAATATGCGCTTATACATAAGACGCATTACAGAAAAATTAACGGAATGTCAAGCTAAGGGCTTAAAAATTGTCAATAAGGATATACGACTTATTGAAGAATTAAAAATTTGGGCCAATAAGGACCTCAAAAATATAAAGACAACAAGAAACTGGTTTGAAAAGAGATCAGAGACAGTTGAAATGCAAAGGTATAAAGTTTCTACAGACGCGTCAAATATGGCGGGCGGGTGGATTGACATTGACGGGGCCGAAAGAACTTTTTATTGGAAACCTCAGGACCAACATAAACATATTAATATAAAAGAAGCAATCGCAATTAAGGCCTTTATAAACACTAATGAACAAAAAATTAAGAACAAAAGGATTATGTTCCTTTGTGATAACATGAGTGTAGTAAAAACTTTCCATAAGGGCAGTAAAGTACCAGAGTTAAATGACGAAATATTAATTATAAATATGTTGGCAATCAAGTTAAATTGTATTTTTACAATTCAACACGTCACTACAGACATACAGGAAGCAGATGAAGCCTCTAGATTTTTAGACTTAAAGGAGGAAATAATTTCTGATGAGTCCTTTAGGATTATACTAGAAATATTCGGTAAACCCGATATTGATTGTATGGCCAATTTTACTAATAATAGATGTGAGAAATACTACAGCAGATATAATGAATTTCAATCTATAGGGACAAATTTTCTTTCAAAAATCCCACCAAAAAATAGTGCCCTTTACTGCTTCCCACCAAAAACAGTGGCCCATATAGCGGCAAAACATTTATATGACTTAGGTAACCCATTTTGTTTGGTATTTCACGTTTTTAGAGAGCTACCACTTTTCGTAGCACATAGACCAAATAAGTCTATCTTGGTTAGACTAGATGATAAAGTAAATATTCCATCACTAATACCGTCTAAAAAGATTAAAGGTGACACATTCCTGGAAATTAATAAATTAAGTGGTGCATTATACTGTATTGTATACAAATAAAACTTTAAATTAAATCTATAATTAATTATCAAATGAAAAATAGAAATTTGTTTAGAATGAACAAATTTCAAGCTCTTAATTTATACCTAGCCAATTATGACCACATCTATACTGAAATCATTAATGCAATTTTGAACAATGATTCAAAAATCAATAAGAAATACGATAAAAGAAGCACGAAAGAATTTAAAAAGCTAAAATTATATCTAAATAAACTTGAATAAAATGTATATCCTTAAGGACACTAAAACATTATAATATTAAACTCACCTCCAAAAATAAAAAATATATATTTTAACTTATAAAACAGCCTCGTTAATCATTTCTGGTAAACAGAATACTCAAATAATAAACATTAAAAAATTTTAGACTGTTATAAATCGGTTATGAGCGCTGAAAGCATTATGGAAACTTTGAGCCTTAATTTTGCAAAAAATAAGGGGGACAAGGCGGTATCAAAATATGTTCCTCATAATAACTATTGCATTGATCCAACCGACCAAGACCTTCAGGACATGAATAAACTGGACAGTGCTGCCAGTACCAACCGGTTTAATGTGTACCAATCCGAACTGGAGATTATGAGTTCTGATATGCAACGCTTAAAAAATGAAACTGATTCACTTTTGAAAAAAGAAAAATCAGTTTATGACCATAAGGACGTGTACCTGGCTATAGCCTATAAAAGGGATAATAATCTTCAAGTTTTACCACATGAACAGAATATTTTACTGGGTATAACATTAGAGATTATAGAAGATTGGTGCCTCAAAAGCACCAAACTTCGAGCTGAATCTCAAGCGAGGAAAATACATATGATGGGTGAAATAGATAAACTCGAGAAAAAATGTACCGAGTTATTATCTGATTCATCCACCAATATGATATACCGTAAGGACGGACGGGTTTACTTGAAATTTACAGGGGCAGGTATGGACGAGGACCAGCCTAATAAACGCCCAAAAGAACAAGTAGCACTTTACTTTGTCAGAATGTTGCCAAAGGTGGAAAAACTGATTAAAATCAGTTTGGAACCCTGCTTAGATCTCCTTAAGGAATATCGGGACTGTTACGTAGCCACCCACAGGACTTACAAAATGTTCAATGTCGCAATAACTCGCATTGAGCAAAATAAAAATTCATTGACGCGTTTCGATCTGACGCAACTCATTTATGACCTCTTGACCAGCGAACGCCAGGTAGAATACTTGGCAAGTATAAAAATCGCCATGGAAAGCCCCGAGTCGAAAAAAGAGATGCTTAAACTAGCCTCCAGCCAAAATCGGGAACTTTCAGAACTTAAAAATAAGTTCAAAAATGACCAGAAAAAAGTTTCGACCTCAAATAATAGGGGAAAAACTAATAAGTGGCAGAATAATAATCGTGGCAAACGAAATAATTATTCACGACAGGGTTTTCAGAGTCGACAAAATAACTATAGAGGTCGAATTTCCAGAGGAAATTTTAATAACAGAGGCCGAGGTTATAATCGTAATAACCAACGATACAATAATCAAGGCTATTACAACCAACGTTATTATAATAATACCATTAGGACCGATAATAATAATCATCAAGGAGACGGCAACAATTTTAACACAAATAATGCTACAAACCCTCCTCAATTTAATACAAATAATCATACAAGAGGAAATAATCAAGCAAGAGGCGGTAGAGGGGGCAGATAAAAAATCAAAAATTTCAAAATATTTAATTTCTCCTTATAATAAAGTATAAATATACACAGTTAAAAATCTCCTTAAGGACAAACCTTCACTGCAAAATAAAAACTATTAAAAATTAAAATAAGCACCATAAACATTATAGTGAAATAATAGTACAAAAATAGTTAAAAATTAAATATAAAATGTAATATTATATCATTAGCATGTGAGTTTAGTCCACAATTATGACAATAAAAATTGAAAGTCCTTCAGGAAAATGAATTCTTGTAACAATAATACAAAAATTATTATCACAATAAAAGTTAAAATAAATAATTTTAGAATGCGGGGACATAATGACGAGAAAGTAAATCAAGTCCGTCATATGATTTTAACTATAGCGGGAAAATCATGCGAAATAAAGTCTGATATTGATCTCACAAAATTATTACGAATATTAGTAAGAAATTCTGAGGGATCAATAAAGACCATAGCTAAAAAACTCCTGCGAGACAAAAAATCATATCTGACAACTAGTTGCTGGATGTTCACGATCTGCAGACAGTTGTCGCTAGATCATGAAGAAAACTTGTCAATAATTACATAACCTTAAAGGACAATTATCTAATAAATACAATAAATATTTTAAACTACAATAATACGGTTAAAATAAACATAATTATTTTCAGATTGACAAATGAGCAAATCGGAGAAAACAGAAAAAATTTCAAATGATGAAAAATCACACAAAGTAATCCTAAAAGCAAATTGTCTGGAAACAACCAGGAAACTTTTGGAAATATACATGCTAGAGAAAAACCTGAATAATTTGAATAAATCAGAGATATCAAATTTTTTTGAAAGTTGGGTTAAAAAGAGGTCAAAATTCGAATTAATAAGACCATACAAACTAGATAAGATGGTATATCAGACCATGAAAATTATAAAATTCTACCTTAAGGACAAAAAAGATTTGCCTATAATTAAACAAATAATTAAGAAACTAGCAAACAAGATAGCTAGGAAATTATTTACAGATAATTATCTACCCCCTAGAAAAGCAAACACCTTTTCAGTAGAATCCGCAGGACAAATTATGATGCACTTATGGCACTTAGGACTACCCGAGAAAGAAACATCAATTATGATGTGTTTTACTTTTTTATGTGGTAACAGAGTGGGAGACCTACAATATACCACGTGGTCAGATTTAGACTACGAGAGAAATAAGGACGGTAGATGGCTTTCAATACCACTTAAAGTCTCGAAAACAAATCCGAGGTCATTAAAAACTGAACAAATAACCATGAAAATAAAAATAGGTACTATTTGGGATGTAGAAGAGAAATTAAATTTTTTGAAAAAATTAAAACCATTGAAAAAATCAAATAGAATCTTTGAAAATAGAACTACAAAATCATTCGTATACTATATGGAGAAAAGTAGAAAACATTTAGGTTTTAAAAATGCAATTTCAGCACATAGTGGCCGTAATAGTGTAGTAGAACGAATGTTAAACTATGGGGTAGATTCAGACAATATCTGTATCGCCTTAAATTGGGTAAGAGGCTCCGAAATGTTATTTAGATATCGGAATAAATTAATCGAAAAAAGCGAAATGGGAGCGCAATTCCAACTTGATAAATATGATAACAAAAATTGCCTTTACAGAAAATATTAGTCAAGTAATAAATTAAAATATTATCTAAAGAATAATAAATCATAAACTAGACTGTAATTAAATTGACCTTAAGGAATAAAAATAACTATTAAAATAATATTATTAAAAATTTATACACTGAATTAACACTCAATTAAAAATATCCCATAAGGACAAATTCAATTCAACACTATAAAACATACTAATATAGACACCGTAAAGTACAGATTAAATAAGTCAAAATTAGATAAATCACATTCAAACAATAACCGAATTAAATATGACTATTTAATCTCATTATGTAGGCCATAAAATAACAATTCAAGGAAAATATTCAGCAGAATAACCTCCTTAAGGTAAAAAGTAAAAAACATTATAAAAAACAAAACTAATATAAAATAGTTTAGTAATAAAACGCATAAATAAAATGATCGAATTAAAATCGATATGTTTGTAAATACACGCACCATACAAAAATATATCTTGACACCTACTAAATAAAAAGAATTGCCCAATTAAATTGAGAAAAAATTTCGATTTGTTCAATACAAAATCTCTAACAATAATTGTTAAATAGAGAACAAAAATATTAAAAAATATAATTTTATAGAATGACAGATCTTAGAAACCTAAGTCAAACTGTAGACGACCTAGAGGACTTTATTCAGAGAGAGGGGTTGACAATGGATAAATCGTTACTACGATCTAAGTTACGATATTAACACCAAATTCTAGAGTTTGGAAGACAAAAATCAGTCGTTCGAGGATTACTAACCAGACTAAATAAAATCGACTTAGGGGAAATGCTAATCCGGACACTTGATATCGTTAAATCTTTATTCCAGAGACGCAAATTATACAAGTCCTATAGGAAACTCACTTTGATAAGATTTGTTGAGCCTGTCGATACTTTACAGTGGTTCACAAATGAGTCATATCCATTAAAAATAGAATACACCTAAATATAGTCACACCAAAATAATATCTAAAATAAAATTCAATAAAATAATTATAACTAAAAATAATAATTTAGAATGCACGTTCCGGGGTTACAGTCATTTTCCGATCCCTTACAGGATTCGGTTTCCCACGTTATATTGATTAACTATGTTAGGAAAATAAATACAATGAAATCGCCAATTTCGAATGCTATGAAACGAGTTATTTTGGACGCTGAAATACAATTATTTCACAACCAAATGAAGTATCCTTGGGGAAAAATAGTAATGCTCGAGAAAAACGCCGAAAATAGTAATCAACAAAACCAATACTACGCCATCAAGGACTTATACACAGTTATAAAAATAATCCAAAAGGAAAATTTTGTCCGATTACTAGTAAAGACTGATCCAGAGTTCAAAAATCTACTAAATAAGTCCATAACTTTAGTAAATGAATTATTAAAAAAGTTGCAAAGTAAAGAAATCCTAGGCTTTACAGGTCTAACAGCATCAACATTTGCATTATTCGAAGCAAATAATAACAATAATTTTAACGTAAAATTACAAGTTATTAATTGCGTAAAAACAATTAAAATTGCTTGGCAAAATACTTGGACAAAATTCAAACTAGCTAAAAACGCATTTGAATTTGTTCTACACGATTTGAACACAGAATTCGAAATCAAATTAAAAAATTCACAGCCAAGTACCACTTACGATGACATGTTCATTTTAGCCATAGATAATAATGAGGACATTAGAATCTGGATCAGACTTAACGGGACATTATTTAAGGCGAAACCATCATCAGGTGGTCCATTAAAATGGGTAGAAACAGATGAATTCATTATAGAAAAAACTACATCATGGTGGCTGTCAGCAACAAAACTTAAACATATCGAATATCGAGAACAAAAAGAAATGTAAACGGAATTGTTAGACGACTTTTCATCTACAAATCTATATTATTAAAAACTAAAAATTTCCATAAGGACAATCAAACTGTTAAAAATAATAATAGTACAATTCGAAAACATGTAAATAAAATAACCTCAGGACTTACAAAAATCAGTTTTATTTTAAAAAACCCTTATATAGAAACAACAAACACAGCCAATCACTAAGACTAATAAATGGGCTAATGAATGGTGTATGTTATAACATTTATTAGTCTTATAACAGCACTTAAGAACATTAAAAAGAACACAGTGAGTCTTTATCCAACTCCAGGGTGGCGTGAAGTTAAAAAGTCTTGCTAGAATCTCCTAATATATGACTAGATAGGAGCGGAATTCAGAACCGACTGGGTTTCTGTTTTATGACCGGCTGTTGCCGGTCAATTCCGACTGAATCTTTCGCTGCGTTTTCTAATAATAATAAATTGGAGGTTGCAGGTTCTAGAGACTATGAGTCCTTTAGGGCATAATGTCAAAACACGTCACTGTGTTTATGTTTGACTTTCATACCATAAAGACTCATCTTTATCC
>SCLH01062548.1:0-16628 GCA_004367855.1 Oikopleura vanhoeffeni
AAAGCCTGTTAGGCAATTTTACATAAATATATTTACGTGGCCCCGGTATAAAAAATAACCTTGTTTTATATGTTTTAAAACAAGGTTGATAGTTATTTATAAATCAACTACGTTTTTACAAAAACTTACCACTGTATTTATTGATCCATTTTTCTTTTTCCATAGAATTTGGCCTTGGAGTAATTACTTTCGTCCCGTCTCGCTTGATTTTCGAACCGGCTTCGTCTCCGGTATGCATTCCGGTCGATACTGTCGTTTCGTGATTCGTCGCCATAGTTTAATGCCCGTTTATTTCGGAAAACGGTTATGGAATTTAACCAAAAAGGTTTGACGGCTGTAACGACCTGTTCGTTTTCGATAGTTAGGGCTCCTAGGTTGCCCTCTTGGTCAAGTACTACGAGTGGTTCAATGTCCGACTCCAACATTTTCATAAGTTGGAGGGCTTTCTCGTTTTTAGAGAATTGTTTAATCTCATCTAGAATTTCACTCGGTGTCTTTTTAATGAGGTCGGTTAACTTGCTTAGTTTCCCAATAAATAGGTCCTCTAGGCTATTTCTAGCTTTGATTGCTACCACAGCGGCCGCTTTAACTTGCTCTATATCGTCACTATTCAAAATGTCGTTTTCAGAAAACTCAATTTGAACTTTGACCAAATTTTGTTTGGCAATCTCAAGGTAGTTGCCTAATGTGTCCATTCTGGTGAGTGCAGGGGTTACTACGTCCCTTAGTTAAAAAAAATTAATTGGTGGTTTTTATTTATTGTTTTTAAAAATATACCTATCTTGTAAAGGTCCGTCAAGCATAATGCGTGCTGTTATTTCGTTAACTTTACCGTCATCACATTGGGTTACCTTAACCAAAGTGTTTTAATTCACATTTTTCGATTTTTGATAAAAACTTACGCCAAAGTTGAACCATATGTTTTTCAGTTTTGGTGGAGATGCCTCATGGATAACTCTACTTTTTTCACAAATTGCCATTAAAATTGACATTAATTCTGGGAAAAGAGTCATGTATCGAACTTTGTTCTCGGCCATGAAATAATTCACCTTTTTGGTCTCATTTAGCAGACAGATGTATTTGTCCATGGTTTCAGTGGTATCCAACTCTTTACCCCCAAAGTGGCGAATGTGCTTTAATGGATAAAATTAAGTTTGATTTGAAAAAAAAATTGGGGAAAACATCCTAACAATAAAAACTTTCTAGAATTCGTAACAAAAAGTTTAAATGATTTATCACGAATTTATTATTATTAGTTATTTTGCTGATTTGAGAGTTGGTCGATATTTACAAAATGAATCCTCAACAGGTTAGTAAAATTTACCGGGATGTGGTGAATCATGGTGTCCATGGTTGCGAATTGATCGATGCAAAATTTCTTTGCCTCGTTTTTGGCTTCTCGGTCTTTTTGGGCGATAAGCTCTCTTTTTCCTTCCATGGTATCCAGATCGATCGGCTTTTGGGCTGCTGGACTGATCTTATCTTTGACATTCAGTAGGCTGGCCAAATTGAAAGGCTTTTTCTTTGGGGCCCCCGGGGCGGTTTTTATAGCTTTAGTTAAGCTTGGGGTTACCATTTTGGGACCTTTTTGAGGAAACCCTGGTTTTGGTAGATTTAATTTGGTCTCATTTTCTCTGTTTTCAGAGAGAATTTGTTGTTCCATTAAATCAAAATCTAGGTTACTGTTGCTCAAAGCTAACATATCCCCGTTTTCTATATTTTCCGTCCCGGTGTCGCGACCTTCCTCATCCATGGAGTTGTCACTATGTTCACTGACCGATTCCGACATGGTGTTTCAAATTAATTATCAATCTACATTTTTAGAAAAAATTAATTTTTGGGAAAAAACAAGATTTTATTTTGACAGCGTAAGTGTTAATCTAGGTCGAGCGAAGCTTTGAAAAGAGCAGATCTTAGTTCTGCTGATTGCTTTTCGTATTCTTCTCGGGTTTTGATCATACTCTCGCTAATTTTCATGCGTTCAGCGTGTAGGGCTAGAAAAAAATATTTTTTAACCGACGGACTTTTATGGCGGAATTTATACCGTTTATTTCAGATTCGTTTTTCAGAATTAGCTCATTATTGCGTTCTACGTCCAACTCTTTATCTAGCAAAATATCGCAAATGATGTCCCACTCAGCTTGTATTTCTGGAATAGCTGATGCGATGTGTGACATCTCACTTTCAACAAAGTCAGGGAAAACCTTGAGTTTTTTTGTTGAATTTAAAATTCTGCCGATTTCAGCGGAATTTTTACCTCCCGTAGTTAGGTAGATCATCCATTTTTGGGTCAATGTTCTCAGTAGAATCCGAGAAGATTCTGGTGTATTTTGGTCCTTTATTTTTTTTCGAAAAAGTTTCATTCTAAATAAAACCTCCGGCCTTCGACCGTATTAGTTTTTAGGAAAAAACTATGCATTAATAAACTTATAATCTTATGGGAAGAAACGAAAAAAAATTTTAAAAGGCAAAAAAACATGTTTTTAGGAAAAATTCTTCCTGATATCTGATGATGAACTGTCTGATCAGAATCAGCTGACCAATTTTATTCGAGATCACCCGTCTTCAAATCACATTCTGGTCAATTTATTGTCATACAAGGAGATGCCTGTCGGTAATCTCCAGCCATCGGAACGGTATTCTTCTCAGGTTTTGAAAATTCCGTACGGCTTCATTCCTGAAGAAAATTTGGATAATGGTTCCGAGATAATAAATGAGCAGTCTACACAATTCCGTTTTAGGATTGCCGACCGTACTTTTATGGTAAGACCATGGGTTATTCTTAAAAAACAAAATAATGCAAAATTTGTTCACAAAATTATATAAAAACTGTTACCAGATGGTAAATTGTTTCGCGTGTATTGTAAAGGCCGAGGGGCGGTTATTCAATTTTTTATAATTTGAAATTGAATAAGTGTAAAATTTTGAAAAATAAATTTATGGTGCTTTCAGAATTCGATATCTGGGGAAAAAAAAATAATCTTGTTTCATTCAGTTTCCTTTCTCCATAATGTATGTGGATTATGGGATGTTGGTGAAGGAAATTCAGGGTAAATTTCAAACTTTGAAAGTGCCGACGGATCTCCAGAAATTGAAATTTCCGAATTTTATATATAAAGTAGAGCAACAAATTTATTCCTCTACTGAATTTAATTTTAATCACCTTTTGCAGCAGAAGCTTCATGACGTTGGCGTGGTTTTTCCACCTTTTCAATGCAGTCATCAGATGGAACCCATTGGTTTTGATCGTAATTGTTCTGTCTGCCTCTTAAGGTAATCATTATTTTCAGGAAAAACATCAAAATTTGAGAAAAAAATCAAAATTAAAAATAGTGATAAATTAATTTTAAAGGGCGCAATATGTTGATTCACATGGGAAATCTGTATGGGTTACCGCTAAGATTTTGCTGGTCAAAATGTTAGGCAACAAATTGCACTCTGAAAATTTTGGTATTGATCGCGAGCCAAGAGATCATACGTACCGGGGATTGAGGATGCAGGACACTGTCGGAGAACCATTGGTTCATCTCAATTTGGGTGAGTTTCCATTCTGAAAAACAATTTTAAAGTTTTTAGCATAATTTTGAAAAACATTTTTAATCCGAAAATCTTTTCAGGTTGTTCTGGTGACGCGGGGCGCGGTGCTACGGAAGATTTAATTAGGGTTTTGTTCTCCTTGGTTCGTATCAATGGCTCGTGTGTTTTGAAAAAAGGTGCTGAGTTGGGGCCTCCGTTTGATACTTTAGTGCAAGGTAAATAATTTATAATTTGCCTAGCTGAGTTATGCCTATAGAAGATAGGTTAATTAATTCTACAAAAAGTTCGTTCTGTTCAGGTTTATAGAAGTCGGTGATAGACAGAAAATACTGTTTGTAGGGCACGAATCTTTTTGTAGTTAAATTTTTGAAACACGTGGTAAGGCCTAAATTATGCGCGAACTCACTTATGACCGATAGTTCGTGTCCGTGTTTTAATAAAAAACTTTTGAAATCTGCTTCCGAGACTTCTTGGTTTAGTAAATCGTTACTTTTTTCATGAAGTTCTGTGAAAGTTAAATTACCGTTTTGAAAAATGTGGAAACTCAACATTAGTTTAAATTTAAAACAGTGGACGAGTAATTCGTCGTTAATCTCGATTTTCCACTTTGATAGATAAATGCGACCCCAAGTGGAATTTGAGTGGTTAACCAGTAAAAGTACTGAGACGTTAGCCCATATTTCACTTAGCATCGTTTCTAAATTCATATTTGGGATTATCACGTGACCGTTTCTGAACGATATACCTTTTGAGTATATTTTGAAATGAATGGGTGTGAATGAATTGTTAATCACAAATTTTTCAGCAAATCTTGATGGTCCGTAGACTTCACGAAAAAGTGCCCATCTCGATGGCCATTTAATGTTTTGCTGGAAAAACTTGTTTTTGCACAGCATGAACAGAGTGTTTACTCCTGAAAATAGAAAATTTGGGTGAACTAGCAGAAAGTTTCTGTGTTGAAAGCGAGACAAAGTTTGGCTTGCCGAGTCTTTACTTGCTATTTTTTCTTCAACTGGTTCGGCTGAATTAATTTTATATTAAAAAAATAAAATAATGTAAAAACAAATCGCAAAATGATTTTAGTAGTTTTGCTAACGAACAATTTTAGGTGTTGTACTGGTTATTGATCTCACAAATGTCAAAAAGGTTGACATTTTGGCTGCACTGTGTATCTTGATCGTGATTGGTCAATGGAACTCGAATTTGGTTTCATTGAACAACCCTGAAGAAATCAGAAAATTTACTCGAGCGTCGGGTGACGCGTTTTTACGCCATTATTTTACCTTTCGAGAAGTAAGTGTAGATTCTTTCCATCACGAGCCACATGGCCTTGGTCTGTATGACCTTATTCGAGAGTTTTCAGCTGATCTCTTGGAAGAATTGCCCCGAGCAGGGCGAGCCGCGACTTTGGATATTCCTAAAGGTGAATAAATTTTATTTAAAAATGAAATGATAATAGATGTACCTGAACCAAATATAGGTTTTTTTCTAAAAAAAATTTTTAAGAGCAATTTGGGGCTGGTTCATACCTTAATTGCGTTGGTTTCAATCGTGCTTATCATTCGTCCGAAGCTCGTCGAACTCCGTGCACTTTTACAGTAATTCTGAAAAGACGACGTTGAAAACACAAAGGTATTAATGCTTCACATGTATATCTGTAACATATTCTGGGATTAAATAAACGTAGGTCAATTTATGGCTAAAAAATTGACACCGGAAAATTAATTGGTTCAGTATTTTCGAAATAAAACTACACGTATCGGTATTGTCTCCTAAATTTTGGGAAAAAAAAATACAAAAAAAAAATTCGATTTTCTGAAAAATAATTGTTTGACTCATTCATAATATCTAGAGGAGATGTCTGTTTCCGTTTCTCCGTTGGAGATATGCTTTAACTGTGGCTAGTTCATTTTTTACTTCGGTTGGTACCAGAACGTACCCGTCCATATTTTTGATTCTACAAATCCAATCTCTATCTCGGAGGGTACCCAAATGTGGGGGTTCTGTTACTCTGTACTCTAAAAGGAGAAAATCCTTGAGTAGCATGTTAGATAGACCATATACGCGATTTGCGTCAAAAATGGTATTGAGGTCTTCTTTAGACTTAATAAGGCTGAACACTAAAGTAGACGCGAAACCTGTAGTGGCCATTTCAGTGCTTTTTCTGAAATTACTGAACCGAAAATGAGCTTCCGGTGTCAGAGGGTTAAGTCTTGGGCAAGGAAAAGTGCAGAATTTTCCGATCCCTCTAAATTCTGTTTTGTAATGGCAGCAATATTCACAGTTGGCTTTAGCTTTTGGATCGAGTCGAAGGCCTTAACATAGCGGATTAGTTAAGAAAAAAACTCGGTTTTTAAATCTGGTTTTTACCGTAAAACAAAATTAAACCATAAAGTATGAAAAAAAATTTGTTATTTTGAAGATTTACCTTCTGTGGAGATAGATCCATCGTCTGTAGATTCTGCTACGCCATGTGACGATCTGCTGCTGTTCATTGAGATGTTGTCCATAATATCGTTTATTTCAACATCTCTATTTGACACATCATTATCTATTTGACCGGGGTTCATTTCACACGTCTAAACTGAGAATATTCGTAATACCGGTTGTATACTGGTAATTTTCAATCGTAAAAATAATAGACAGTTTGGCCGTGATTTTAAGTAAAAAAAGAACAAATATAAATTTCTCGGCTTGTTTTGGAAAATAGATTTGAAATTATCTTTTTAGTAATTGGTCTTGATTGGTTTTCAATTCTAGATTTTGAATTGCGAACTCAAATCTTCAAAATTAGATCATTTTAAAATTTGGGTTGCCGGCTGCTTGATACTGAGAAAAATAATTTGGTCCGATTTCTACAAAATAACAGGTTTGTAGATTAATACCGTATATGCGCGCGAAAATTATTAAATGCTGATACCGTAGTTTCATATTTTAGGTTATGAAGCCGAAATAGATGCAACTCTAGGGTGTAAAAGTTTCGTAAAAATAAAATATTAAATTTTTAGTTTTTGGCTCATAAAACAAAATGGCGCAAAAATTGCTGAATCAGACTGCTGAGGTTAATAATCACCTACAATTTATTCAAACTGCGCTTTTTTGTGAGAATGTTACTGTCGGTTCTCAGCAATATACGGATAAAAATAAGCTTATTTCTGTTTTGGCTCATTTTTCTGAAATTTTGCCGGGTTCAACTTTGTCTGAATTGATTCGATTGGTCAACACTGGGTCAGTATTGTATGCCAAATATCGGAGAATGTATCCGTTTGCTTGTTCGCCGATACGCGCCTTTAAAAATTCAGGTGAGAAAAACCTGAAACTTGGGAATAACTACTTAATCGTTTTATAGGGAGCAAAAAAAAATTTATAAAAGTAAAACTAACTTTTAATTTTAGGCTCTCTTTTCGACCAGCCTTTTCAAACCGTGGTCAAATATTCCGGTAATCTCGAGACTAATGGTACAGTTAGCTATGATTTTCCAGAACAATTGGAAATCAAATATATGCTTCATTGCGAGGGAGGTGTCCCGTCATTCGAAAATGGTGTAATAATGACGAATTTGCAGAAGGCCGAACTGGTGCTTTTCGAGATCCCAAAGTAAAATAAATATCGAAAGTAAACGAGTTTCATAGGAAAAAATAAACTGTCTTTAACAAACAAAATCTTAGCTTATAGTTCCATTTAATGTCATTTATGAGATAAAAAAAATAAAATTAATGAAAAAAAATATATTTTTCTTTCTTTTATTATTATTCTGAAAGCGCGTAGCTAAACAGTAGATAAGTAAAAAGGTTTAGCCAGTCTTCACTTTCGGTGTTTTGTAATGTCAAAAGACATGTTGCCATGACTTTGTGGGTCAGAGTATTTAGCCGAATCGGGTTCTGGTAAAATTTCATATTCCGGTTCGGAATTTGCGTGTTCTTGATTTGCGGACGCTGAAGAACTAAAATTATTAGTTGGAACTTGGATAGGGCTGGTTTCTCGAGTCAAACCGAGTTTGGGCGCTCTGATTGATTTTTGTGAGTTTTCCATCTCTTTTTGTCGTTGGACACGATCAAAGTAGCGTCGTAGGGCACTAGCATCCTGACACCATTCTTCTGGGATAAGGATAGGGATTTTAGAGGGATCGGTTTCGTCGATCCGATTCCGATCTTGTAGGAACCATCCTTCATCCATTTGAGTGCCATTACTATCAAAAATTATAGATCTTTGCAGAATTAAAAATTCTGACACGAATGTTTTCTTGAAATTTGTGTTTTCACAAAGTGAAAGGAAACTTTTTCGGAACGCATCCGGGTCAGTTCGATTAATTAGCAGAGCTCCCTCGTCTTTAACGAGTGTGGACTGAATGGCACTGGGTGAAGTTAGGAGATAGCATATGTCGCCATCGTAGCTTTGAGCGTGGATCTTTGGAAATCTAAATCTAAGCTCAAAATCGTCGGTCAAGTCTCTGAAAACGTATTTTGGTTCGAGAAAAATTAAAATTTAAAAATTACTCACTTTTGAGCGTTCATTTTCTGAAAGGCCTGATTGGCGCGAAAAATAGTACATATGGGGTCGTTCTCCCTCTCGTGGAGGGTTTTCGCTGAACAAAACTCAGTGAATGCTGGATACCATAGTTATTCGAAGCGAAAATTTTGCGAGATGAGAATTTAATTAAAAAAATTTATTTATTTTGTAAAATCATTTATACGTTTTAAGATTTGACCCACGTATGGAAAACTTAGATTTGAGTTTGCTCGAGATAGCTCGCGACGCTTCTACTGGTGTATCTGATTTCTCCATTTCTTTGGACGGAGAGAGTTCTGATAATGTGCCTTCAAAAAGTGAACAAGGCAGTGCTGATGGGTTGAACTTAACCACTGATTATTCGAAGGTCTCGACCACTTTGGTAGAAGTAAAGTTTAAGCAGTAAATTTTAGGATAATAGCGAAAATTTTCCAATTTTTATTTAAAAAAATTTTATTCGACAAAGTAAAAAATGTATTTTTAGAAATAGTTCATGATTCCCCCTTTTTGACTTTGTCGGTTGAAATTTAGTTTTAGTAAAACGACCGCTTGCGTTCAAATTTACGAAATTAAAATTGGCCGAATATTTTGTTTTAAAAAAAACGCTATATCTGTTAATTTTGAAAAAAATTAATTTTGTTTTTTAGTTAATGCTTTTAAAGCAAAAATACCCTAGAATCGACGACTTGGTTTATAATGACCAAGTGTTGTTTCTGATAGCTGATCCGTATCACCTGACAAATCCCAATCCCATTCCATTTGGGTTCGGAAATACGGCTGCAGTTGTGGTACCTCGGGTACATATCGACGTTTTTCGACATACTTTTGTGACTACATTTGAAAAAGCAAAATATCGTCGAACGACTTTGCGTCACTTTAAGTATCTAAACCGTCGGTATGTATTCGATATTCATGGTGAGCCTATTGAACGAAAGTGGGATCTGAAGATGGATATCCATTCGTTCAAGCGAATCGATTTAACCGATGATGACCGTACCGTAATAATGCCCAACTCCTGGTTGGGAGCGGCTTCCGCTTGTAAAGCTTTTCAGCTTCGGCAATTGGCTTATGATAATGAGACCAGTGGATTCGCTGCTTCTGATACCAAAAAACTTGCTACTTTTGGTCTAAAATTTTTCGATTTTCCACCGTTTATCATTAATGATTAAAACTATATTATTGTTTTAGTAAACCCCTAGAAAAATATATCAGTTTTATTATTCAAAAAAATGTTTTTAGATAACTAATTTGGAAGATTTAAACTTTTTTGGAAAAATATCGTAAAATTAAAAATGTCGTTTTCTGGCACGTATGCCGTTGAGGCTGAAGATTTGTCTCGCGAAGCTCGGACTTTATTGAAGGATATGGACAACTCTATAATTGCTCATTTGGAAATTGAATGTGACGCGAAATTAAAATTGATGAGAAGGGTTAGGTAAAAAAATTTTATTTTGGTTAATTATTTTAGGTTTTTCCTTTCTCTTGAAAAAAAATAATAATCACTCTTGTTAAGGTTTCTCTTAACATATTACTCAACATCTATTCAAGCTGCTATGTTGGTAATGAGGTACGAGTCGTCCGACAATGACGTGATTCATTTGCAGTTTTTGGAATTCTGTAAATCATTGAAATTTTGTACAAATCTAAGTGGATTTGTCTTACTCACTCCTGTAATTTTAAATGATGGTTAAAATATTTATTTGTGCCAACGGTGAATTTCAAAAAAAAATAAAAAATAACGTTCTCACTAAATTTTCTTATTAGAGTTTTAATTTAATAAGTTTTTCAGCAAAACTTTAAATGATTTTTAGGGGAAAAAATCAATTTTGATATAATAATAAGTTAAAATTACCATAACTTTCTTTTGCATATTGTATAATTTCCTGGTCAACTTCATCAGTTAACTTTTTAAGGTTTAATTTTTCGTTTCTACCGTCAACTATTTGTATGACCCACTCTAGTTGCCAAATATAAATTTTGCCTAGCTGTTTAATTTTGAGATCTAGCTTTCTTGCTGAAATGAGCCCGGTATCCCAATCTATTCCCGTAGGAATTTCATTAGATGAGATTATTTTATATAAAGGCCGATAGTTCTCTTTGTCAAAACCCCCTTCATCGATCATGACTATGTCCCCCAATTTGATGGGCATCATGTTTCTATCTTGGTAGACCATACCTTCCTTGAAAGGTACAAATTTTATGGGCCGAAGCTTACGGTTTTCGAATCTTTTCTTTTCGACTGATTTCTGAACACAACGTCGTAAAATTATTGTAGCTTCTTGTAATTTTTCAATGTCTACTTGAAAAGGTTTTCCGTGAACGTAACGGCCATGAAACAGCTCTGTCGGCCTTAGGCCCTCGCCGCCAATAGTAAAGTTGTATTTTTTGGTGGCTTCTTCAACCGCAACTTCTTTACTAATGCCGGCTCGACTGAGCTCTAGGTTTAAATGTTTGGAGAATATTGCTATTCTGCCGTCTAAGGGGGCTAGACGGTTTTTGGAACCTGTGTTTTTCTCTATCAAACAAATTTTGATACCCCAGTTCCTAATATCCTCGTCATCGACTAACGCTGCGTGAGATGACGCGCAATCCATTCTAATCGTCATGTAAGCATCGTCCGGCTCTGTAGTGCCGAGACGAGATTTTGCTTGGTACAAAATGTCCTTCAATTTTTCAGAGCTTAGATTACCTTGGATTAAAATAGATACCGCGTATCTTGTCAGAAATTCACTGGCGAATAAAATTTTGACAGATTTATTGTCTACCATTTTAGCTCTAGTGTTAACTTTTGCTAGGAGAGAGTTTGGTAGGGTTCGATGGATTTCGTCCCCTAAAATTCGCATTCCGATCCTTTCAACATTTAATGTTTCCTCCTCGAAATTTTTCATTTCGCGTGCGACTGGGCGGAACTTTTTTAATCTGGTACATTCCCGGCAGTTGCTGACTAAGGTAGATAATTGTTCCTGAATGTTTTTGATGACGAAAAGTCTCTTTGCGGAGTTTACTAAACGGGCCAATGATCCGTGTCCGTATGAATTGTGCAGGGCGACAGCAATTTGCCCTTTACAGTTCTCCGGTAATACTATTTTTTTTAATTTATCATTGACTAAATCGCGGTCATACCGTACTAAACATCCCTCAAAAAGTTTGCATTCCTGGTTGTTTATTAAAGTACCCACTTTGCGTAGTTTGTTGGGTGCGTCCTGACCGTTGAAAAGCACTTCCTTTGCCTTTCGAATAGTGGGGCATTCATTTTGCCAAGAGTCAATTAAATCCCATTTGTCGATGATATCGGAAATTTTCATATTAATATCAATTTTTTTATTAAAAATTTTCGCTAATAACTCCATGCTGAGGAGCTCATTATGAAAACGACCTAAATCGGGATTAGGGATGAGGCTGTTGAGCCACCCTAGAGTACAATAGGGATATTTTAATTCATTCGGTAGAGTAGGTGAAACCTCTAATTGAAGTGACAGGAATTTTTCAAAAGACATGGTAGGGACTAACATAGGTTCAAATTTAGTTTTACAAATAAAATTAGATAGTTTTTCCTGTTTTTTGAAAAATAACTCGCCTGAGCTGTCTACGATATCACAAACCAGACAGCCTTTGCACAGTTCTGATGCCTCTTTAGTGCGTGATAGGTAATCAGCGAAAAGTATAGATGGGTCTTTTGCCGAGACATAGACTATTTCATAATTGAAATAGGCTAGTTTCGCAAAACACTCATTTATTTTCCTATCTGCCGTAGGGACACCAGAAGTGCGCAATTTTTTATATAATTTAGCTACGGATTGTGAATCCGTGTACATCACGCAGGTTTTGTCACTTTGCTCAATTTCTGGGGCTGCTGCGAGCATTGCTGCTAAAAGCCCTGTTAGCTCTACTTCACAAGATGACGGCTTTCTTTTGTTGTCAAAATCTGACCTTCGTCTTGAAAAAAGTTTTATGAAGTGTTTTACGTTACCTTCTTTTTGATAAAAGAAAGCCGCGTTTGCAAAGTATGATGTATCTACGACCCCGTAGATCTCTTTATTTTTATCAACTGGGTGTAAAGTAACCAGTTCTCCAATTTTATCTTTCACCGTTCTCAATTCTTTAATGAGCTCATTGGTCCATTTTACTGGGTTAGTGTTAATCCCTATAGATTCAATGCGTAGTTTGTGTAGTAATTTCGTCGAATATGGAAGATGGTCAGAGATATAAGACGCACACCCTAAGAATCTTTTCAGCATTCTTTTGGTGGTTATATTAACCTCCGACATCTTCTCAAGGTTTGAAATTACATGCACATTTGGCTCTATAGCGCCATTGTTGAGGGTTTTGCCTAATAATTTGATTTTGGTCCCCAGTATTTTCATTTTGGACCCTTTGACGCGAAAATTGAAGAAAGTTAGGGTATTCATTATACCGTCTAGAATTTCCAGAAATTCAGTTTTAGAAGACCCCCAAAAAATTATGTCGTCTAGGTAGCGGCATAAATTGTCTTTGTATTTGTATAAAATACGCAACATAAATTCGCGCACCGATTGTGGCGAAACTGCCCACCCCATGGGGCAACGTTTGTAACAAAATAGGCCCATTTCTGGATGTTCTACACAGAAAAAAGGCCATAATGACCTGTCCAGTTTAAAGCAATAAAACATGCTCTGGATATCCAGAGTGCCTATAAGTCCTCTTTTTGTAAATTTTGCTGCTTTGTTGATTATTTGCGAGATACCGTCGGCCTGTGTGGCCTTAAAGTGGGACATCTGGTTCACGGTACGGGAACAGTCGAGAACGATTCTACAACTGTGCGCGTTTAAAACCATGTCGCCAATGTCATTTCGCTTTCCTACAGCAAAAATGCTGATTATATTTTGTGGGACCATATTTTTAGGAACTTTTATAAGCACATCATTTGCTATTTCCTCATTAAGTTTTTTTGTAAGGGCCTCACGGACATCGTCTGTCATTTTGTTAAAATAATTGGCTACCCTGGTGCTTGACATTTTACCGTCAATTTTCCCCCTAACTATGTATCTATCGTCATTAACTGTACCTACGTCCCCTCGAAATGTAGGCTCATATTTGTGCAATATCTCCCAAATTTCTTTAACAATAGTTTTGTCCTCTTCAAAACCCAACTCTGCGTATAGGTCGTTGACCTCAACCTCTGAGATGGACGAGGTGTCCCTAAATTTTTGGGCAATTTTTTCAATTTCGTTGTCGAACTTTTTCTCCGAATCCGGGCATTGTTTTAGACGATCCGAAGTGTTATTTTGGGCATTAGTAAAATTAGAATCTTTATCTTGATCATTAATTTCTTTTGCTTCTGAATTAATTACTTCCCCCAAAACGAGTGGCTCTACATATTCAGTTTTCCCTGTTTGGGAATTAGTTATATTGAAAAATTTTGACTTATAAATGCATCCTATGAAGTTGAACATATTCTTGACAATTAATTTATGTAGTGGTTTAATAGGGGTTTTTCCAAAAAACAACGTAGTTTCGCCATGAAAATTTAATTTGAAATCATTTAATTTCATATCGGATTGTCCGAATAAAATGATGTTCCATGGTCCTATTTCGGTTACCACTACATTTCTGAGTTTTAATTTCAAATTATCTGTTTTTAGGGTGAAATTTGCTCTGAAATCTAGTAGTTTGATAGATATGCCCGAAGCCCCCGTGGCTATGGTTTTGCACGGAAATTTTTCGACATTAGGAATTAAATCTAAAAGTTTTTTATGGATTAGGGATGAGCTGGCTCCGGAATCCAAAATCATTTTAATTGACTTCGGTTTGCCGCTGACCACAATATCTAGCCTCATTCCTTTAGAAATGATTTGATCGTTAGTACTATACTCGTCGGTAGTAACTTTGATCGTTTTATTTTCAATTTGTTCATCTGAATTCTCGAAATGAGAACTGTTCAAGACCTCAAATTTTACCGTTGCATCGGAAATGCACAAAATGGTAATATTTTTTCTGTGGGTACAGTATAGTCGAGTGACTTTAGAGAAAAATTTTGACGTTTTAAAGAGGCATTTATTGCCTAGAACCAAAGTTCTGACGTTATTTGAGATAAATAAATCGTTAATACTAAAATAGCCGTTTTTGGTTAAAAAACGGATGTTAACGATTCTTTTACTTTTAATCGCGTTTCCTGCAAAGTCATAAAAATAAGTCTTGGTCTCAGAATCCCTAGTGATTTCCCCGAAATGTGTAAGATAATTCAAAATGTAATCATTACAGAACGATTCATTTGAACCGGTGTCTTTGAAAATTTCAAAAATACATTCATTCGATCGGAATTCAAGGGATTCAAAATTGTTTTTTAAATCTAAAATTTGGTTTATTCTGAGTTCAAATGGTACTAAGATTGACGGCTGCATTAAAGGTGGTACAAATAGGGTGATTGGTTTTGAAAAAGCAGCGAAGTTTTTGGCTCTCCGGCGGAGATTGTGGCAGCTTGGCATTTGCCCTGATTCTACTGTTTTTGACATGAATTCCTCAATCTGAACGTAGAAGTTAATAAACATCAATTTGAAATTGAATAAATTGTTATACGGTACATAGTACCGTATGTGATTAATTTTAGCGAAAACCCTAAATTTTATGTAGATTGAAAATAACTTACTGATCGAAAATGGTTCCAGATCGATTTCTCCATCCTCCACCATTTCCATCATACCTTCCGAGGTAGATTGTGTATTTTCGTCTGCTAGCTGGTCGATTCTATCTTCGTCTTGTCGTTCGTCTACATAGGCTAGCACGACGTTTACCAGTTGTGAAAGTTCCTCTTCCGGTAAAGCATAAAATGTTCTGTTTTTGCTTTTTTCTTTTACCTGAAACCGGTTTCGGTTATTTTTGAAATCGTTAACTCTGCTGCGAAAGTTGTCCCTGGCGTATTTTCTACGCCCAAACCGGTTGTTACTGGTTTTGTTATCATTGGGACCGGGGTTTTTACCATTATACTTTTTGACCCCTGAACTTTTGCTGAAAGGTTTTTTATCCGAATTTCGGAAATTACCTTTCTTTGCGAAAACCCGCCCTTTATTCCTCTGCGGGTTAAATTTTCCGTTAAAACGATTTATAGTAACTAAATCGACAGAACCACCATCTGACTCGATTTCGTAAAAATCAAGTTCTTCCTCGGTTTCAGGTATGTCTACCTGTCTCAGACTGCTCGAATTTTTATTTTTGTCTTTATCGTCCTGGTGACTAGCGGCGGTATTCAGCAGTTTTGCATACTGCTCACCCGCTGAGTTAGGGTGAGTCTGGTACGCACTTTCCCAAGTCTGAAATAATAGATCCATTTTATTTCTGGATTTTTTATTCAACTTGTCGTGGAGTTCCCTTTTTTCTGAAAGGATGTGGACAATATTTAACTCGTCCAAAGTTAGATCTTTCTTTCGGGCCATGCTCGTAAAAATTTCCTCCACCTCATTAAATGGTCTATGAGACAAAGTGAACAAAATGTGGTTAAAATTCAGGCATGGTGAAAATAGTTCTCTTCCCAAGAAACCGTATTCTTCACCCTCTATTTCCCCCAGGTTAATTGGTTCTTTATAGACCCCAAAAAACATACTGGATAATTCGCGAAGATTTTGAATGATAGAGGATTCTCTTACCCCGAATTTTGTAAGATCTGGGATACTTTTAATAAAAGCAAAAAGTTTCATAATCGGGGGCTCTTTAGCCCTACAGTGCGTTATTGCTAAAAGAAGTTTTTTACACTGTGCCCAATTCTGTAACTTGCCTTTATTAAACTGAATTTTTACCGTATCCGGTAAATTTCTCAGTAACACCTTGATAGTTATGGTTAGTAATTTCCTAATATCGGAAATATTGTCTGGGTTAAAAAAATTGGTAATTGTCCGGTCGATATCGATCGGAAAATTGCCTCCCCCGAAGAAATCTATGAAACGATTACCGGTAGTTTCTATGTCCGGTTTGAGTTTATTCAACGAACCGATCATGCAGATGATATTGCACTCATTATTTGAAATAACCCCATATTTATTCTGGGTTTTCGCGTATTCCATAGTGGTTGAAACCGCTTTAGTAGTTCCTACGAGATCCCTGATTTCGGTGAGCATGTAACGATAATCGGATTGCATTTCAGAGAAATGGTCTACCGATTCTGGTACACCACAAGTCATATCGTCTTGGGCGGTATGATTGTGAGACGGTGGTTTCCAAAACCATGGTAGGGTTTTCCAGTTGTAATTACCTTTATAATCACGCAGTTGTTTTTCTACATTATCTTCAATGTTATAAATTATTTCATTTATGGTGTGGAAATCACCACTGGCGACCTTATTAGTGTCTGGCTTGTAAAAGCTATTTTTTGAAAAATATTTTTCAATTAATGCCGAATCATGGGCAGATGGAACTTGTCCGGGGCGGTAGTTACCGTTTCTCGTTGCATAAGACATGTCTTTGCGGTTTTGGTGGGTATTTAACCCTGTGAGCTCTAACACACAAACAAAATCAAGGTATTTTTAGTTAAAAAATGTGAAGGCGTGAACCGTATTCCTCACACGTAACAGGCACCACGTAAATTGAAGTTAGGTTTATGCTCTCAGCGTCTG
>SCLH01062549.1:0-15006 GCA_004367855.1 Oikopleura vanhoeffeni
AATCACATTTTAACAGAAACATGAAGAATCGATCAGATCTACTAACGTCATTATTCCCAGCACAAAACAAGTTTAAATGCTACCTGCACATACTAAACGCATTTCTACAACAATTTGAAGATGATCCAAACACACTAAACCAAGAATCAACGTAAAAATAGGACCCCAGAGATATGAAAACACTTTCAATTTAAAAGGTCATCCCCTAAGAACTCATATCAAAACAGCCACATTTCTGACAAGTTAATTACTGCTATCATACCACAAATGACATGACAAAATACCACAAATTGATTCGTCTTATAGTTCTGAATCGCACTCATAACAACCCAAATGAAACAAACGACAAGAAAATTTTCGAAAATTTTTGCGTTTTTTCGATTTTTTTCTAAGTATTTTCTCAAAAATAACGTTTGCTGTCAATTTGACCACTAAAACTTCAAAATATTGGGTTGACGAAGCCAACTTTCTCTTCAGTGTTTCCTCAGCTTTCTTTTGAGCCTACTTTCGAAAAAATCGAAGCACATTTTTTTTCGGAAATTTTTTCACGTGACCTTAGAAAAATTCATATTTGTTTTGGGTCGAAATTTACAAACCGCTCCTACACAAAGTTTCTGTTTGTTTAGAGACTAGCTTTGCAAATATATGAGTAAATTTTGAAATTTAACCTAGAGAGATAGATTTTCCGATTTAAAAAGATCCAAAAACCGGTATTTTGGACCGGTTTTTTACGTATTCTAAGAAATAAATATAGCACTTATCGACAAAGCGCTCCTACAAGTTTTGTATACTAATTATACAGGTTATAAATATAATTAAATATAAGGTCTTTCAAAGAAGAGAGTAGTGAAATTTCGTTTTGGCTTAGGTGGCTCTTGTGCCGCTTATGTGTGAAGGAGTGTGGTCATAACAAAAAGTTTTGGCAAATTTTTTCTCGCAAGTTGAAGGCTAGTTCTAACACAAACTGGCTAATCTGAATTATATCCTCGAGGCTGTTCGGCTAATATTTTATCGAGAATATGTCAAATTAGGAGCAGGGATACCCTTAAGGGGGTGGTCGAGGCAATCTGGACCTTTTAAACTGTGCCTGAAGAATAAACGGAGAACAGTAGTAACTTCATTATACTTTGTATGCAATACAAGTCTTTATGAATCTTTGAGATTGAAAAAAAATTATTTTCCATGTTTGGAATAGGCTGTCAACCTCAGAAAAGTGCCAAAAATTAATCTTAAACATTTTTTTTTAAATTTTTTCTCAGCATTCATGATCATTTTTGCGATTTGCGTCACCTAGGAAAAAAATCAAAATTACGGGCCGAACGTCGATTCTCACGTGAATAAAATGGTCATTCGTGAAAAATCGTAAAAATTGGGTCATGGCCATGACTCATGGTCAAAGGCTGACAAAAAATTTTAAGATTAATTTTTGGCACTTTTCTAGAGGTTGGACAGCCTATTCCGATTGCTCGACCACCCCTTAAGGTATCCCGTTCCTACATTTCCTGCAGTTATTATGTCATAAAAACGTACCAAATCAATTGTTTTATGTTTGAACGCATAAAACAACCCAAATGAAAACAACAAATTTTTCGAAAATTTTGCGTTTTTTTCGATTTTTTTCGCAATTTTTATAAAAAATATTTCGGATACAAGGTTCAAATTTTTTGACAAATTGATTGGAAGGCGATTTTTTGAGAGGCGAAATTGCAGAGAGGAGATAGATTTAAAAAAATGGCTGAAAAAAGCGGTAAATTGGCGCTCGAAAGCATTCCAGGGTGAATTTCAAAAATTTGGAGGGGGCGTTTTTTATAAATCAAAAATCATTTGCATACCTTTATTATCATTATTAACCAATGAAAAACCAAGGAGGAGATAGATTATTGCGTTTTTGAAAATTATTGCTCTCTAGCTCTAAATTATATGTCCGAAAAAAAATTCTTTCTCAATTTTGACTTCAAATTGTTTGAAGATCAATATATTTTTTATTTGACAATTTGACTCCATCTTGTTTCATTCTCTCACAATCTTGTTTCAAAGTCAAAACATGCGAAAAAGGTCGCCTAAGCCACCCCTTAAGTTTTACTTCCGAAGAAATACTTTTTGATCCAAATTTTGAATTAAAATTTCAAATGAGCCTGTTTTTAGAAAAGTGTTTTGAGTACAATTTGCAAGGACATCTGGAGCAAAAATATTTTTTTGGGAGTGAAATTTCAAAATATCTTATTTTGAATATAAGTATAGATAAAATGATATGTTTTGAAAAAATATATAATTTGTGAATCATGCCAGAGCGGTACTCTTATACAATATTTGCCTTAATATTGTAATAATAATCAAATAATAAAATTGATTTCATTTACGACGTTTCAGATTTTATTCTATTCTCAAGTAATATTGTACAGATAAAAACTGAATACTAAGAGTTTTGGGCTAAAGTTATTTTTAAAAATAGGTAGCCCACGGTCAAAAAATAGCAAAGCATTTGAAATCTTTTTGACAGTTCAGAGTTGGCCGGAGGGTTCTAATAAAGTAGGCCTCTGTATTTGATCTGTCAAAATAATTTTTGAAATTTTTCTTGAGAATGTGAAAATGACTCCTAAAGTTGCTCTATTTTTAGTGTCCAAACTTTGTCGGGGCTTTAGTTGGCTAGATTGGCGTCTCTAAGAATTTTCCTTATTTTTTCATGTAATGAGGACAGGAGTTTATATGATCATGGATATGGTTATCGCTATCTTTGAAGAACGAAAATGTTCCTTAATTCTATGATCTAAGGGTCTCTTGCATAATCAAATAATTTCATTAAATGCAGAAAACTAACAATTTTATCCTAAAAAATGTGATTTTTTCATGAATATTTTGAACTTATTTAAAAATATTTTTTGATTCCTAACAGATATAGTCGATCAAACAAAAGTAATGAGTAAAACAGAGCACTGCGCAGTTATTCAGATAAACGTACATTTCGTGAAGCCTACCATGAGGTAGTATCACGTGGTTTAATTAATCTTGCTTTTCAAACGTTTTTTTCTAGAATTAAACATTAAATTTCTAGAATATAATTTTTTTTTTTCGAAAATTTAACTCTTAAACTTGATCATTAAGGAAAAATTGAAGGTTTATCTTATAAGAGTTTTCTGTAAACAACGCTCAAAGTATAGCCTCCTAAAAGACTATTATGCCTCGGCGGAACTTTTTTTTATATGCTTCGGAGGGTTAACCCTTGGGTTTCACCTTATGAAATATTCACTTTAAGAATTCATATAACTTATTTCAAAAATTGGGACTTTAGCAGCCAAATGAAATTGTACGCACTTGAAGTGGGCGCATTTAAATGAGGTAGTTGCAAGACATTTTTGGGCTCAAATGATCTTTTTCTTCAATTTTGAAGACAAAACTTCCCGAATGGCTTCTTTGCTTAATGTTTTTAATATTTTAACCAGAATACGGTATTCTGAATACCATTTATTAAACAGAAATTTCCACAGAATTACAAGTATTTATTTACACAAACATTTTTTTTCAGTGGTCCATGTAAGCATTCAGTTCATCGAGAATATTACATCTTACATCTTGCTGTGTATCATTTTTGTCAAACCAGTCAGTTGTTCGCTGGTCCAAGACAGCCATTTCGAACCAATTTGAATTAAGCTGCCAGTTGCTCATCGTGGCAACATTTCTATTATTTTTGGTAGGATTGCCTTCAAAATTATTAGGATTCCCAGTTCGAATGAAATTACTGTTGTTGGGCTTAATTATGAAAATAATCTACAGTCCCTGGCCATCGAAGCGCATTTTCATCATTCTAAATATGTCGCTTGAAGCGACTCGCTTCGATAAGGCAGTGAGGATTTAAGGCGCGTTTAAGAGGCCGGTGATTTTTTCGAGTCTAAAATTAATTTTTATAGGTTTTATTTCAAGTTTTGTCATCAGACGATTTGCTTTACGATCCGAGTTAATTTATCTTGAGTGATTGTTATTTTATTTTTGGTACTGTTCTTAAAATAAGTGTGGATGAAAAACTGAGAAATAACTAAATACGTAACATTTTTTGAGCTTTTTAAGTACACTAGATGACCTACCACCAAAAGAAACCTTGAGGTCAATTTTATAATGAACGTATTATCAACCATTGATAAATTATGAACACATCGGTCGCTAGAGCGCTATAAGTATTTATCGCTATTTAGCGACCTTTGTATTCATATTAAGCCCATAGTTGCTAAAAACTCTCATTAGAAAGTCGTCTTCGAGGTTTCTTTCTAAATTAGAAATCTCAAAAAGTGTAACGGACATTTTTTTTTTAAATTTTTACGCTGTGTTTTTTTGATCAAAATAAAATAGATCGCATGTCCACTGAAGCCAGCAATAATACTGACAAAAAAAACAAGTTCACGGCTCTCTAGCGCTTTAACCGGACATAAGATCGGCGTTAGACTAAAAAAACGTATTTTTGGGCGAAATGACTCTCAGGAAAAAATTTTAGAGAATTTTAAGAGGTAAAATTATAAGACAAAACCTTGTATAAATCTTAAAAAATTTTAGAATTAACCCCAGCTGTAATAATTTTGATAAACTTCTTGAAAAGTTTTTTCCTCATCGCTAAGTTTAATTTTTTCTTGAATATTTTTACTGAAAAAATACCAATTTCCCAAAGCATGACATGAATGCTGACCACTACATTTGGAGTCTGGATTCTTTTCCTGCCATTCCTCTGGTGCTGTAGCGTTAAAAAATACACCATAAATAAATGGGTTGAAACCTGTTTTTATTAGGCTTATCAGCATTGACCTGAAACACACAAATTAACAAATTTGAAAATTGAAAATATTTGAACCTTTGATTACACAGCGATAAATAATCCGTCATAAATTGTTGAAAATTTAACTCATCCGAACAGGTTTGACCACCAGTATCGAGTGCTCCATATGAGCAATATTCTTTATATAAGTAGTATATTCGTTTGCCATCTTCAGACCCAAATGTATAAGTTAAAACCGCCTCCCATGTAAGTAAATCTATACTGTTTTCGAAAACGTCAGCAAACGGAAGACTTTCATCAGCAGTTACCTCGAAAATCATTGGTACTTTGTGCACATTTATGCTAGAAAATATATAAATTTTCAGAAGATAGTTTAGAAAATGGCGTCAGAGAAACATTATGAACTTTGTCGCCGATATAAAACTTGCTCGTCAGGCAGGCAGTAAAATACCAAAACGTCATTTTTGTCAAAATTTTTCTATGCGATTCGACACGTTAAAATATTACTTTTTTTTTCAGTGATGAACACAATTTTTTGAAAAAATAATTTGGACCAAAATTTTGCCAGGAATTGGGTTGATACAAGGAGTTTTGATGCTGAAGGCATAAATATTATTTTGGAATATCGACAGAAAAGTGCGCGAATTTAAAACTTGAAAATATGACGATTTACTACGAAACCTGCCTCGATTTATATTGTTCAAAGGTTGATCTAACTTTTTAGTGAAAATACTATATGGATTGTTCTGCACGACAAATCCTTCAATAACTGGTCCCAGGGGTTCTATGAGTTGCGTTATTTTAAAGTTTGGTTTTCCGCCCAATATCACAGAAAGTGAAATTGATCCATCCCGAATATCCTGCCAGTCTTTTTCACGCATACAAGTCATATTCACACCATATGGTTCTTGATAAGGAAAACCAGTCGTTTTACATCTTGGAAACAAACCAGAAACTTTACTGAATACATATGTTTACGCTACTTAAGCGAGTGGGTGACGAATTGTCACTGACGATATTTGAAGGTTCCCAGAACGACTTTTTTATTAACCAATTTTGTGGAAAATTTTTCACCGAGTGTTTTGAGTCAAAACTTTTGACCAATAAAATTTTTTTCGATTTTGAGATTTTTTTGGAAAATTATCGATTTTTAGTTGTCTGAAATCAATGATGAAATTTAAAGGTTTTGAAATTAAAATTACCAATTTCGATCTAAATTTTTTTTGTAACATATCAATTAAGTAAATAATACATTTGACTCTAAAAACTACCTAAGCAAGGATTAAATTTAATTTTTCATTGGTTTTTTCGAAAATATTTTTAAAATTTTAGAAAAAATTGGAAATTCACTAGTGTTTGTGAGACCACAAGACATCATTTCAAAAAACGGCTTCGGACGACTTTAAGTCAGGCTTTATCATTACTTTGAAGCATGAATTAAAAAATTGCATGTAAAGTGTAGGAGGAGTAGGCTTTCTAGTGAGCCTCCCAAATTGGCAGTTTTGACCACTAGAGGCATAAAGTGAACAAAATGTCTAAAGACGATTTTTGTATTCATATATCCCTTTATCACTTTTTGGTTAGAATGCGTAGCCACAACGTTAAAATCACACGTTAAAAGGAGTAGTGGCTACGCATTCTAATCATAAAGTGATAAAGGGATATAATGGCCGAATAAAAATCCAGATAAACGGCTTTTAGATTACGGGAGGTTAATTGATGAAAAAACTGACCATTAAAATGTTAATCATGAAGTTTAGCGTTATCTTTAAGAATTCTATTAGAGTGGCCGTGGTCTCAAGCATTTCTGGGAAGGGCTAAAAATCCGAAAAATCAAGATAGCCATTTTGTAGCAAACTTAACGGAGATTATTTTTTTTAAATTTTCAGAATAAAATTTTTCAAATTTTTGGCGGTTCCTGATTGGCCCAAACAAAAAAATTGCTCAAAAGTCACTTTTGACCCCGGAAATGGAATTGCAGGGTTTAGTTTTGCTCTCTAGCGACACCTGTGGTTATTTTTGAAATTTTAAAAGGTCATTTTTGTCTTTTCTGATATCGGTTTACGCTAGAAACGAATTTTTGTTTGAATTTGAGAAACTTTTTAACAAATTGACTTCCTAGCTGACGGTCCCTACTCATAAGTTATGAGAGTCGACTCAGAGAAAATTTCATAATTTTTAACGCGGGTTTAGGACATTTTTTTTTCTTTAATCATTGAAAATACACTCTGTGCTAGACTATAGAAATAAAACAAGCTTTGATCCTATAAATTTGTTCATAAAAAAATTCGATTGAACGAAAAAAAAATGTTAAGAATCGTTTTTGTTTTTGGTTTCTGCTAACGTCTTCGTGCTAATCGTTTTTGGGTCATTTTTAGCGATTTTTGACGAAAAAAATGTAAGAAGATTTTTTTTTCTCCTCAGTTACTTATCTATCAATCCCATGGGTCATTCGGGGTCTTAGGGGACTTTCAAAATCGGTCCTGACCGACCGCGGTCACTCTAAATTATATGACTAAAACTTACTTATCTAGGCAGCAAGTAACGTTATAGCCAATCGCTGCATATTTTTGCACAGCTTCTTCCTTGCGATAATATGGTATTCCTGTCGGTGCCGATAAAACAATCGCTCTCTTGAAATATTTATAACTATCTTCATGACTTGTATGAAAAGTGACAGATTGACCTCCTGCCGAGCAACCTATAATCGTGACTTCTTCTGGGTTTCCACCAAATCGATCAATATTATTTTGTACAAATGCTAAGGAAGCTCGTTGATCAAGATATCCAAAATTGCTATCGTTTGGTTGAAATGAAGGATCAAGCCAAAATCCAAACGCACCCAATCGATAATTAACGACGACAACAACAATTTTTTGACTTTAAAATTCAATTATTTTGTGTTTAATTTTGACTGTTAAAAATGGAACCAAAATTTTAGAACAAAATTATGGAATATAATCATCATTTACATTGTAACTCCCTTTAAGACTTGAAAAGGGTTTTGAAATCTCGCAAGTCGCGAGTCTAGTCGTTTTTTTTAGATTGGATAGAAAAACAGAGTTTCACAATACTACTAGACCCGAGAGGTGGCCCTGCCCAATTTAATGTTAACTCGTGCGATACAAGATTTCTAAGCTCTTTTCGAGTCTTCAAAGGATATTTTATTTCAAACCTTAGTGCATCTTGAAAATGAGGGCTATCTCTATAGCACGTGTTCGAATATCACTAATGTTGTGTTTTGGGTATGATAATCGGCAAGGGTGCTTGATATTGGGAGCGCTAAAGTTGATTGGTGCGTAATCTCTAAGGCAATCACTAAAACAATCACTTATACAACATAAGTGGGATTCGAACACGCGCTATAGAGTTAACCCTTATTTTCAAGATCCACTTAGGTTGGAATAGGATACATGTTACATGATGTAACATGTATGTAAAAAAACATGGAAAATAACAAATTGTGTTAATCACGTCAAAGTGCTATTTAATTTACGTTAAACTTTTATTCACCAGATAGTCTCAGTTAAAAGGCACGTTTTAAAAAAGTTTGGCAATTTCGAGGCCTGCTATTGCCAAATTAAAATGATGTCAAACCTGCAAAAATTCTCACTCAAAAAATATTATACTTTATTCGCACATTCTGAAGATGATTTGAAAAAATCGAAAGCTTAATAAAAAATGTAGTTTTTCTATTAAAAATATAATAATATATCTCGCAAACCCCTTTACAATTTTGAACAGTTGTTTCTTTTTTTTAGTGTGCAACAGAAAAATTTGTTACACTCGGACAAATTCGTTTATGACAATAAAGAGAGATTATTATATTTTTGGTAATTTATTACATGATTCTCTTAAACGGGAAAACAGAATGAGCAACGAAACTGCTTTGGTTTGCTGCTCGACAATGATTAGGCAGGCGCGAAAACACCAATTTTGTCTTTATCGAGATACGGTATTCTGTCACAAATTGTTCACGGAAACTTAGTAAAAATACGTCAGCAATCGAGACTAAGAAAACCTTAGAGTATACAGTATGTTGGCGAAAAAAGTTTTACAGATATATACAGATATTGATTTAAATTGATCAGACAGCTGAATCATGAGTAAAGGTTTCGAAATAAAAATTTTGATGTTTTTCAAAAAATATTTTTACAGCCGAGTTGGAGTGTTACGAAGATTCATATCCTCATCAAAATGAGTTTACACAAAATCCGCAAAGAGAGATACCAGTGTGGTGTAGCATAGAGATTTTTAGGGATGGGTGAGTGTGGAGGCCGCCTGTTGGCTAATCAGGAACGGTTATTTCCCAGTCTAGTACATTCTCACGGTTTTTGTGTTAACTCATTTTGAACAGGATATTTACTATGAATTATGCGTAGGCCGATGAGAGTGACTGTATTAAGGGGGTAGCAGCGATGTCGCAGACTGGCGTCAATTTAATTAACGAAAATAATTAGTTGGTTAGAGAGAGTAAAAATTTGTCGAGTAACGAATACGATAATAAGACCCACAAAGATTAAAAAACCAAAATAGTTGGCTAATGGCCGATGACTCGCAAAGAATTGACCTGATTTCCGATCTTTGATCTATGCTTTGATACGGTACCTAGAGTATGGTTCCCAACTACAAGACCTCGAATTTTCAAAAGCCCAACCGGTCGAAATAGACCAAATGTTAAAACCAGCCTAAATGCTCAGCATTTACTTAATGAACGGAGGCGCTAATAGGATCGTGGTAGTCAGATCCGACAAAGAACTGGAACAGCCAGATTCTAGGAAGACGAAAGTTGCTTGTGTTAATATTATAGCAGCTAGGCAATTAAAGATTCAAAATTCCTATCGGACTTTCAGAGGTGGATTATATGGTCCAATAATAAATACACGATCTCATCTAGGCAGCGATGTGAGTCGATTAATTTCGGTACAATGTATGACACTTATCATGCTTTAATTTTGTATAGAGGCCCGTTTCTTAGTAAATTCTAATCATTTCGTCATCGATACAACTAATTGGGGCACAACTTCGTGGTTCTACCTTTAAGAGACGAAACGGATGCGTCAGAATTATTTTCTAAGCGACAGAAACTAAAATTAGACAGGCTGTGACTGTAAGTTATTACAGATCTATACGATTATCGGAACATTTGAGAAAAAAATAGTTTCTGAATTATTTTCAACAACCAAAGCTAAGGACGAAGCAGAGGGTACAAATTTCTTCCGGAGTGATTAGAAAGAATAAAAATGTTAGAAATTTTTATTATTGTATACAATAAAAGTGTTCATTCTATGCAAACTATTATTAATCAAGTACTATGTAAAATTCGATCACAATCACTGTTCACTACAAGCCATTTCTCCAACTTGACGCGATGTGGGATTGTTTTGGGAAAGCGATATTTATAACTACAAGAAAACTTCTAGCACTAATTAAATGCTACTTAAATAGTAACACATCCACATGAAAGAATCTTTCTCTAACTTATTAAAATTTTTCTTCAAAGGAAATTGGAGAAAAAACAGCTTTTGTTACCGAAAAAATAATGAATTCAATGAGTTTAGAGCGTCGTAGACGCTTTATGACATGAATTGTAACACCAGACCTCGGAATAGTCCGTGGGCAACTAGTCGACCATTCTATTACACCGAGCCACTAAAGGCAAAGTTTCATATTATCACACATTTCAATAAATTAATATTCATCAATTTGCCAATAATTAAAATAAAAATAAAAATCCGAACAAAAGGCATTTAAGTGAAGCAAAAAAAAAAATTCGCGAGAGGCGAGGTGGCTAAAATATCGTCCCGTGACGGAACAAACAGCGCAATATCTACGATTAAAACGCGGTTTATTATATTTGACAACTACTGGTTAAGTTCCACTTCACAAAATCTTACTAGTCCATCTAAAATTATAGATGTTTTTCCAACAAATCTCGTCTCGTAAATTGACTCTGGAAATTGAATTGTTAATCAGTGATGTTCTTAAACCAGAAGCTGAAGTCATAAATACTGCGCCCTAACCTTTCATATCATTCTAAGTATTGATTTTCGGAAATTTGGCCATCTTTGAAATGCTCCTGTTTATAACCGAGAGGCCAATTCTCACAAATAATAAAAAAAAAAAAACTTAATCTGTAATTTATGATTAACGTCATTATCATGTATTTGATAATAAGTGATCCAGAGATAAAAAATGGACAGAGAGAGCATCTGCGGGAAAGCGGGTCGTTTGATGCGAGCGGAGCGAAGTAAGTGAACAGATGAGAGGAAACGAAGGAACCTTTACTATTTGAGTCCGGGCACGAATAGATCAATTTGCAGAGAGAACGCTAAGTATGAGAGCGAAGATGAACACACATCTGCATAGCCAATTCCGACCTTTTTTGAATCAATCTCTATGGAAGCAAAAAGCGAGCAGCCCGGAATCGGATATCAAATGCAAATCCAATGGATACAAGATTATTTTGGGGAATGGATTATTAATGGCAATGATTAGCGACATGAAAATGAAACGATTATTCGTCATCTTTGAAAATTTCTCAAATACCGCAGTCCAGTTGTCGCAATTCCCAAGATTCCCGAAGTTCAGTGTCGAAGTGCCAGTCACAAGATACCGGGCGGATCCTAGGGAAAAGAAAAGTCGATTGCTTTCAGTGATGACGAAATAACCCTTTAATTAGGCAAGGTAATCACAGCATCTAATACATGTGAAAAACCATACTTTTTTCGACAAATAAAAAGGCCATTCTTTAGTTCAATAATAAAGTGCATACTTTGTTCAGAAGCAAGTGAACACAAACGAAGCGCGAAGAAGTACCAGACCGGGAAAATCGGTCTGACTAGGCCGACAGGCGCCTGTTGTCTCACCCATCGCTTCAAATCCCTATGTACACCACCTTATCATCCTCTTTCCCAACGAACTCCATCTCAAACATCGTTCACCTATCTCTCATAAGCGCGGGTTTTGAAATCCACTAAAATAGGCAAAGAGGGCTTGATATTGGGAGCGCGCCCAAACGTTGAATAGGTGCGTAATTACCAAGACAATCACTTACCACGAGATCTGGCGATTTGAACACGCGCTAGGAGATAGCAACATTCTTCAACATCCACTAATGTGGAATAAGGGTAGAAAAATTTGTTAATTACTTCAAACTGGAAACGTTGTTCGCTTAGTTCATGAAAGGCTGGTAAGCAACCAACGCGTTAGGTGTGTAATGCTAAATATATGAATTTGTAGTAAACGTAAGGGCGTGCTATTCCATTTTACTTTGATCGTATTGTAGTTTTGATGAATAAATAAATGAAGGTTGAACAAAGACTCTATTTCTTATACATGTATTCTTTAGCGTAACTAATTTAATATTTAACGCCATGCCAAACGTTCATAATTTAGCCTACTGAAAATCATTTTCAAACCAAGAGTTTATTGTCAAAACAATAATATTTTGCCAACCTGTATTTCCTTGAACTATACGCACGTGAATCATTTACAGGCGATACGAAATGTAAAAAGTCTAAAAACTCCTTAACAATTCTTTAAGGGGTCTCGACATGATTGGAGAAATTTCTGAAAAAAACCATGTACAATATACAGTATTGAGAAAGTACTCAAATTACGTCAAAAAATTCAGGGTCAACTTCAAACGTTTTAAAGACTTTTCTCATTACATGGAAATCGAAAAATCACGGACGCAATAGATCCAAAAATGAAGTTAAAATATGTCCCATAAATTAAATCCTTAATTCTTGAAAAATAAGATACGTCCGTGTTTGGAAAATATTAATAACGTTCAAACTCTTAAATTACGGTGGTATTAGTCTCTCCTAAAACTTTTCGGCAGTAATTTGATGTAACTATTTGGGTACTGGGCTCAAAACCCTCATCTCTTAGATTTGAAAGGTCACGTTGATCGTCTTCGGAAGCTTGAGGTGTAAGTAAAAAATCTTAAAAACTTCTGAGGAACCTACCTTCACTTCTTTCAAACAATTGATTTAAGCAATTTTAGAAAAAAAACAGTACTACCTTTTACGCAAACCTTATTCCTTCAAAATAACGTCACGTGATCACTGCTTTGGGGCTATAGTGAACAGGGAAAAAAAGTCTTAGAATTTTTTCTGATCACGATGAAAGGTTTAATTTGCGTGATTTAAAAATTTTGCAAAAAAAGTACTCGTATAATACGTAAAAATCTTTCAACCTTAAAAAAAAACGGCACAAACGTCATTTAGTTCTTAAAGCTTTCATCGAATAACTGATAATGGTCTGCATTACTGTTTAGAGCGTGTTAAATGTCGTATTTATGAATGGTCAACTACTTGCGGAAACGAGTCTACGAGTTAAAATTATAAAAAAAAGGTCTGAGTTTTAAAGAGCAAGCTAACCTATACAACCACAACGCAATTTTAAATAGATTAAAAAAAAAATGTTATAAATTGCGTGCCAAATGGCACACACGGTGTCAACAATAAGCAAAGGTGTTTCAAATGTTATCGCTGACGTAGCTCGAAACAATATTCTGCTTGACTTTCCTCATTCGACAATTACGGAAGATCAAAATAGATACTAACTAAAACACACTTTACCTGCCATCTCAGGCCGCTTCAACGATTTGAAATAATGAAATTTCAATAAACCAAAAATGGGTATCGTCGTTTTTAGCCTATCCTTGTAGAGATTTTTTCTGGTCATTTTAAAGACTCAGGATCTTTTTTTAATGAAAAATTTTCAAAAAAACGATTTAAGCGTAATATTTTTCGGTGATTTTAACAGGTAATTGTGATCCAGTTCTAGCGAAGGCCGTATGAATGCTAGACGGCTGATTTTTTTGGCCAGTGAAACTTAAAGGTTTTTCGGCTATGCCCTTTTTTTTAATTGAGGGGTCGGCGACCAATTTTGACTTCTATGACGGGTCAACGTTCAAAGGCACGTCTCAAAGTTTATCGTATAGCCTTGTTAAGTACGCCTCGTTCCACCGCCCAAAAGAAACGGAAGGGTCAACCTTTTGTAAATGAACGTATTATGAACCATGGGTCAATAATGTATCTCAAGGTTCGCTAGAGAGCAAAAACTGGTCAACACTCCAAGGTCAACCTCAAGTTCATCGTATAGACTGCGTAAGTATCCCCTAAAAGAATCGGAAGGGTCGACTTTTCGATGTAATCGTTATTAGCAATAGGGTCAATAATGTACTGAAAGTCGCTAGAACGAGCAAAAACTAGAGAAGAAAAAAAGTTTGTCTCTACGACCTTTCCATAATTTATTGACCCAAGTTCCTAATACGTCATAGAAAGTCGCCCCTTCGATTCTTTGGGGGTACTTACAAGTCTATACGATGAACTGAGGTTTGACCTGGGTGTTGACCAGTTTTCTGCTTCTCTAGCGACCTCTCAGGACATTATTGGACCCATAGTCCTAATACGTTCAGTTAAAAAGTTGACCTTCCGATTCTTGGGGTACTTACAGTCTATCATCGATGAACTTGAGATTGACCTGATACTTTCGACCGGTCATTAGAAGTCCAATAATATTGGTCGCCGCACCCTCAATTAAAATAAACGGGTACCGAAAAACGCTTAATTCACTGCCCAAAAAATCACGCTTCTAGCACTTCATTACGGCTCGCTAGAACTGGATCACATTTACTCTGTAATATCACGAAAAATTTGACCTTAAAATCGATTTTTTTTTTGAAAATCTTTTCCCTAAAAAAAAAAAATTCCTTACGTCTTAAAAATGACTCCAAAAAAAATTCTCTACAACGATCAGGTTAAAAATCGATACCCATTTTTGACGTTTTGAAATTTCGTTATTTTCAAATCGTCTTATGGGTTCAATTTTTTTAAGGAGATTTCAAAAAACCAATGATAAAAATTTAAGGACTTGATTTGCGGAAAATTTTCATAATATTTCTAAAAAGCGACAACAAAATGACAAAATTCATTTCATGATTTCCCAACACAGCAGCTCAGAAAATATGTAACATGCATGAACAAAAGTTAAAGTGGCTATTTTTCGTTGTTTATTCACAAATTTCAAAAAAAAAAAATAATCAGAAAAAATTTTGGACGAAAAAATGGCTTTAAAATTTTCATAATGCTGTTTAATTTTTCGAAAATTTTACGAATTATAAAATAAAGTTTTGAACGTCAAATCGTTCTTCAAATAGATAAAAACTGTTTTACTTGAGCTTATATCATTTTATTTTGGGTTCAGAACTTAACGATAATAAGCCACAAAAAATA
>SCLH01062550.1:0-24310 GCA_004367855.1 Oikopleura vanhoeffeni
TAAAAATAATAATATTTCCCGCCTACTCATTTCTATATTTAAGGGTATGGTGGTTCCTAATTTGACATATTCCCAATGAAACATAAGCCAAACAAGGCTTCAAGGATATTATTCAGATTAGCCAGTTTGAAGAACTAGCCTTCAGCTTATGTAAAAAACGTGCCAAAACTTTTTTGTATGCATACACCCCTTGAAACATAAGCGATAAAAGAAGACATAATCCAAAACGGAAAGTCTATCTCCTCCCAGGTTTTATAATGAAATAAACCTTAATTTTAACATAATCTGTATAATTAGTATGCAAAACTACGTAGGAGCGTTTTTGTGGATAACTGCTATCTTTATTCTAGAATATGCAAAAAACCACAGGTTTTTGGATTTTTTCATCAGAAAATCTATCTCCTCCTAGGTTAAATTTCCAAATTTTTTTTGTTGTTATTTCGTTTGTTTTTTGCTTTCAAAACATTAAAGATAGATTTGGTGCATTTTTATGACAAAGCAACTGCAGAAAATGAAGGAACCATCATACCCTTAAAGATAAGCTTTTTAAAAAAGTCGACGAAAAAATTATAGATGAAATTGGTATACGGTATACCCCTCAGATACTAAAGTAACGATTCTTTCTAAATGTTGGTCGTTACTTCAAATGATGTCGAGTTAAATTTGGAAAAAAATCGTTACTCCGATGATAATTTCGATGAATTTCCCCAAAATTTTCTACAAAATCGGTTCTTTAACTGAGCAGAACTTACTCAAAATGAGTATTTGAGGTATTTGTAAAATATGAAATAAATTCAATTTGAACTGAAATATAACCCAATCATTCAAAAGTATATTATTATGATCATATACTGTAGATGATTCATATAGATAATTGGGTTTTATTTCAGTTAATTTATTATTATTTTTTTGAAATATGAGATCTTCTTAGTTTACACTGAGATCTTTTGTAATTTTCAATAAATGAGTTCAAATCATTTCGACTTAGGTGTCAAGACAACGGTTAATTGTGTGTTCTCATTATAGTCCATAATTTTTGTATTTACACAACGTCACTATCTGTGTATTAAACGTCATAAAATTGACATTTTATTCTGCTCATGATAATCTGGGAAAAGGGCTGTGATTCAACTCAAGCTGGACAACTACTTTTTGACTGATAAAACATTTGAATTGTATTATTGACATTTTTTAAGAGAAAAAGTTGATTGATGCCTACATTTTAGTGAATAAAAAAATTACAAATGTAAGCTTGACGGGAACACATTTTCGGAAGAATGAGATCCTAGTGTCAACATGAAAACTTTTGATATATTCCCAAAAAACGATATAAAGATTAAAGATCAGTCAGAAATTATTTATAAAATATTTGACAAATAATAACTAGAGCAAGTCGAACATTTTTTCAAGGTCAAAAATGCTTCCGGTCTACGTTAAATTTGCTCTTGTTTTCCGCTCTTGGGAACTTATTATGATGCACAATAAGAACATAATAAGTAATCTATTTTAAGATGCGCAAATTATATGACAATATATTTTGAAATTTTGATATGGATAGCAGTTTTGAATTTTGATCAAAAATCATTATAGGTTAAAATATTTCAAATCTGATTTGTCACAAGAGACTAGAATAGTGCGTCCAATAACGGATTAAAAACAATCAAAAAAATATTGACTAAATGAAAAAACCACAATTTTTTACTACAATATGTTTAGGTACAATGTCGGATCTGATATGAAAAATAACACCTCAAAATAAAGCATGAAAATAAAGTATATCTAAGATAGGGATCCCCTGTTCCTCCGGTTCGCGTTCGTGTTTGACCCGCTTTTGACCAATGAGAGCACCGATTTTCAGTTTTTTGACCAATAAGAGCTTCGAAAAGAAGTTCAATCACAAACGCGAACCGGAGGAACAGGGGATCCCTATCTTAGATATATTTCTAAAATGTCGAAAAAACATTTTTCAACTTCCGAATTTCGGTTAATAAATCATTGAAAAAGGACAAAATTTTAGAACTCGGGGCATTTTATTAGGAATATGTTGCTTTGAAACCTTATTTAGAAACAACTTAACTTCGACAGAATTTTTCCTGATAATGTTTGAACAAAAAACATCATTTTAACTTAAATTTCTATGAATATCATATGCGCTACATCAAAAAAATATTGTGTCCTTGGAAAGGACTACATCTGATTTTTTTGTTATAACACCAAACTTGAAATAGTACATGGACCCCCAAAAATTGTATTTTATAATATGTATACTAAGTAGTAAAGCCAAAAACTCTTTTTTATTTCAGACATTTGAATACAAAATGCTTGATCAAAGTCAAAGTTGAAAAATAGGCAAAACGGAGGCATTGAATTAGCTACAAGTCTATTAAATGAATTTTCCCTTTTCAGCGGCTTGACCATGAAGATGAAAATCGTCACTTCAAATAGCGATTGCTGCGCTTTATTGACCCTTAAATGGCACAGTAAAACAAGTGTTTATTTGATGTCATGTACGAACAAAGCTTTCATCTATTAGCATCGTGATCTAAACTGCAATACGGAACAAGAAAATTGCTTCAAAATATAATTCATATCCTAAAGGTCACTTAAACGGATGTCCTGAATTATTTGGTTCAAAAATCTTGAAAACTCTTATGATCGAAATAATTACTGGAAAATTATCGATTTTTATATGAAGGTATTCGTGTGAAATAAAATGTTTCTTACGTAGGTAATTTCACCAGCCAATGAGCGCGTTCGATTGTCTTCTAGCCTATTGATGAGGTGAAAAAATCATGACCTTTCTAACTTAATTTAATTGCAATAATAATTTATTTCATAACAAAAATCTCAATGCTTTGTAGCAGGCGCTCATTGGTCTAAAGTGGTTCGATGTTTTTTCCCTTTTTTATGATCACTAATATTTTGAAAAATGTTAACATTTACCGTCAAACATCAACTGCACGGTATCAATTATTAAGTGTATAGGAAGAAAATACATTCTTCGCACGCAAATTTTATTTAAAAAATTATGCGATAGTTTCCGTTGTCTCGGCTAACGTCTAACATATGTGGCAATTTTTAACTAAAAAGACACAATTTTTGAAGTGCAATATAAATATCTTTCTTCTGCCCTCGTAATTCACGGTCGAAACCTGATTGTTTCGCCTCATTATGCCAAATTCAACATGACATTTTCATCGCGTTCAAATATGGGTCGCGTAATGCGTAAATGTGAGTGTTTGGGCAAGATTTGCGAAATGTCAAAATTGCAAATCGGTAAGGCCGTGGGAACGAATTGATCGATTTAACCAAAAAATATATTTGGATAATAATTTGAGGTAATAAAATATATTCCAAAAAAGCCTATGATCGATTTTAATTGCAATCGAAGGGATTGGTTTGAAAAGCAAAGATAATTAGATTTCCTAACCCGTGTACACCTCAACGCGAAAATACTCCATAAAAAATTTTGGACGTTTTCGTCCAACTTTTGAGAAACATCATAAATTTAAAAATACAAAGTTTTGACTATCATAATTATGTTCGAAAAGTGCTATTATTCAAAGCCTAATAATAACATTAACTTTTCATTTATAATTTTATTTTTCAGTATTGCAATATCTCTTTTCGTTCTGTACTGTAGTAGTTATATCAGATATTCGTGAAGTAAATTGTAAAAAGACGTGAAAACTTCGTCATATTCTTTTTATTTTGAAAAAAGCCATTAATTATTCTAATATTCCATATCCCCTATTCACACTTTTGTAAATATCCCGGCCCTGATTAGGAAACGTAGTGTGTTTTTAAGTAGTAGGGCCGGGATATTTACAAAAGTGTAAATATGGGATATATGTACGAAAAATTGGACCCTGGGAGCAAACCTATAACTAAGATAGTTTTTGTTTCAGAATTCATTAAGGGGTGGTTGATGCAATTTTGACGTTTTTGAATCGGCGCTCCCTCATAAACGAAGAATAAGAGAAACTTTAATATACCCTGAATCGAGAGAAAAGGTTTCAATTAATAATTGACTTGAAATTTTTTTGCTTACCTGAATGACGTCGACTACCTCTAGAAAAGCGAAGAAATTAAATTAAAAAAATTTTCACAGCCTTCGTCTATAAGGAATTTTTTGAATATTAATCGATCTTCGAGACCCGAATTTTGAATTTTTGCCCAGGTCTTATTTTGAATCTTATTCTATCGAAGTGATATTTTCATGATTTACTACAACAAAAAGATGCGTAATTATAGGTTTCCTGGAAACGGCATTATAAAGAATGCTTATAAACAAAGCTGAAAATTATGTTTTTGCGATAGAGCCCCCTAGGGAAAAATTCGAAATTCGGATCTCGAAGATCGATTAATATGCACAAAATATGATCTTTTTAAAACAATCATAAAATTGTCTCATAGACGAAAGATTGTGAAAAAATGTAAGATGTCAATTTTTTACTTTTTAAGAGTTCGTACATCTCATTGATGTCAGCAAAAAAAAATCAAGTCAATTATTAATTGGAACTGCTTCTCTTGATTCATAGTAAAATGAGGTTTCTACTATTCTACTCGGATGAGATAGATTTTGATGTCTGAAATTGTTAAAAATCGTCGGTTAATTGGCGTTCTAGAATTGTTTAGTAACCGGATAAAAAAAAGCTCTCCATTAAAGTTTGACATACTACCGTTACGTTATCTATGAAAATTTGAACTCAATTTGATATACCGTCTGGGAGGAGATAGATTTTGCAGTTTGGAAAATGTCACCTTATACTGTACTTATTGGTGTAATGGTCAAAATAATTTGTGATGTATTTTTCGCAAGATTAAGGACAGATCTACAAATTAGCATTTTCGGTTTTTCTCATAAGCTTTTAGTTTTCAGAATATATTACCGTGAATATGTCAAATCTGCCAGATATACCTCCTTAAAAAGGCTCAAATTAAATCAACCACCCCCTTAATAGAATTCTGAATGTTTTTTTGGTTCATCTTTAAGTTCAAAGTCTCTTTTGTCTAAAATCTCTAGAAAGTTACCCATTCAATTATCTAAAAATACATATTTAACCAAAGCTGGTTAAATGGTCGGTTAAATTTGTTTTTGAGTAAACCGATGAGTTTTAACGCTGAATATGTGTGTTCGACCACCTTGATCGATTTGTTCACATCAAAGCGAAACTTAGCGGGTGGGCTGATCAGATCAAAGCGCCACACTTATACCTTTAATCACAAAATAAAATTATTTTGACAATCAGACTTGCCCTTTGATGAGAATGCAAATATAAAACATCAAAAAGCTGTTAAGAATATTTGACTTGATATTTGTACCCCCAGCAATGGGCACCTGTAGAATGAGTCAGTTATTTTTTTTTACTTTTAGATGCTTGATCAGACTTGAAATGATCAAAAGTTTACAGTAAATTAATCCTTATTTGATCGCTTATACGCTATAAGTTATACCTTTTGGGATCAAAAGTGCCCAGAAAATTTGAACAAGATTCTGGAATCCAAATTTTTTCCTATCGCCCCCGCGAGTTGAATGAAATATAAGATTTCTTTATGTTCCTGATCAAAGGATAGAGTGGGCCGTACAACCTCATTGAACCCCCTCATTAAGGGGGTGGTCAACGCAAATCAGGACAAAAATATGTTTTGACATATATTTGTCCTGGAACGTTCGAAAATTAATATTTTCTCAATTTTGAATCGATAGGCGGTATTTTCAGATTCCTAACTAATCTAGAAAGTTCTAAAAAAGTGATATTTTTTTTGGAAATTAAATTTGGAGTTTTGAAGCTTAGTTTTTATCGCAGAAAATTTAAAATTATATTTTTGGAATTTACATTAAATTCTGAGTCAGATAGGCTATTTAAATTTATTTCTGTGTGAAAATAAAAAAAAAATATTCCGAACCAAAATTAAATTATCGCTTATGATTCTGACCTTGGTGGAGAAAAACTTAGCAATTCGATCGAAATTCTTTGAGCGAACAGCGAAAGATAATTGTTTGGTCTTTGTGTATATGCTACTCAAAAAAATTATTTTTGAACATTGAGGGACTAGATAGGTTTTGAAAACCCATGATTTTTAGGCTAAAATAAGTGTTTTTTCTAAATTTCAAGCGATATGCAGTCAAATCGCAAATTCTTTGAGCGAACAGCTCAAGATATTATCAGTACGGTAATTAAACACAAAAAATAAAATTGATATCTCTGAAATTCAGGGAGGAGATAGACTTTTAATTTTTCGAAGAGAAGATTTTTGAACGTCATTTCCGGCGGAAGTGGATATAAGTGCAACCAACTTTGAACCTGATTCAACGCCAATTAACTCAAATATTGTATTTTTGGTGGAATCAGATCTTTCTGGTATCTCTTCATGAAAACCTCTAGGAAAACCTCATAGATAAATAGCCAATTCAGAAATATTTCTAGTCATTCCGAACCAAATTAAACACATGAAGCCCTTATTTTATGACATTTCCGGTTCAGAGTTATTTTCAGAATTTAAAATTTTCAAATTCGTTTAATTGGCTTAAGATCTATTCAACAAATTTTCCTTGGTGAAATATGAAAAGAATAAGCAACAAAGAGGTTATATTTACACTTCTCTTTCCTACTTATCAAATTGAATCCGGTATTCAAATCTTTAAAAATTCTAAAGGAAGTAGTTTATGTGTTTACCGTAAACTGTGGGCTGAACCGAAATAACTCAAGTTTAAAAATTTGGATTTTCGAAATTCCAAGACTTTTCAAGATTATATCAAATCGGTATTAAATTTTTATATTTCAACGAATCGGTTTCAAATTTCAAGATTTCGACAAATAGCTTTCAAGTTTCTAGATTTTAACAAATCGCTTTCAAATTTCAATCATGACAGATAATCCGGAATCAATTGTTTGGTGTCAAATTCAAAGTATCTTTTGTTAATTTGTTATTTATATAACTCATTATGAGTTACTCATTAAAATTATCAACATTAACAATTAGTTCCTTCCGAAAATCTTCTGAAGACACCATGGACCTGAGACAAATTTAAAAAGCACTCAAACAGCACCTTGTAATTTGTCCCGGCGGCGGCAACAATCAGGACAACTCGGGAATTTTGTACTTTGATGTAGGACTCGTAATCGCTTTGGCTTTTTAATGTTTGAAGTTAAAAGTTAAAATTACAAAAATAGATTTTCATGGGTTTGTCAGGGTTAGTGACATAATGAATCATCAATTTTGGACTAATAAACTCACAACTGCACTTGCAAAAATACTTCAGCATAAAAGCAGTTCAAAAAATGAAACACCTCGGACTCCATTGAGAAAAATAAAACACACCAAATTGTAATAAAATTATTCATTTTATCTAGATGTAACCATGGCATATCTTTAATTAGTCTTCGCTCGACGAAAAAGCTATGAAAAAGCCTAGGCGCGAAAAGTCTGCATATCAATTACGGAGCCTCCTGGTCGTTTTTCCAGAGATGTATAAAGTAATAAAAAATGGTCCAAATTAGACCATTGTTTTCAATTTTTTGAACAAAAACTGATAATAAAACAATTTCAGTAATCTCCGAAAAAAAAATGGTCTGAATCGACGAAAAACGACCAGGAGGCTCCGTAATATCAGAAGAAACAACGTGTGCAATGAAAATTTATATGAGGCAAAAATAGAAATTTTGTAACAATTTTCATAACTTCAACAAAAATAAAAAAAAATGTCAATTTGTATTTAATTAATACTGCTGATTTTCGCCTACACACTTTTTATAGCAAAATATAAGCATTTTCAAAAAGTCCCAAAAAACAGTGCGGCTTATTTCCCGGTCTGGCGTGGGGATGAACTAGGGCTTAGATTGGTTCGTTGAAGCCAGCTGCATTTCTATTTCTAGAGATTATTGAAAACCTAAAAACTCCGAATTTATCACATGTTTTTTTAAATAACTATGCATAAAACAAAGGGGCAGCCTAAATCGGCTATGAATTCTTTCAGCTGCTAAGCCCTAAGACCGCCGAAGCTCAGACTGTTTTCGGCCAAAATATATATCAGCTAATCGGTAAATCCTTCTAATCATGTCAGCTGAGCTGTGAAATCTCGGCCTTTAAGAGCGTAGTGCCGCGATTTCAAAGCGCTTTTACTTTGACCACTTTGATTGTGCCGCCCGACCAACCCAAATATCTTGAAAAAACGGGCGAATCAAACCGATAAAAAAATCGGCATCAAGAGGAATTTTCACTTGAAGATTCCTCTAAAACCGACGTTATCAAAAAAGGAGTTCTATTGGTCAATAAACTAATACTAGTAAACATTTTTCTCTCTCCTAGAGATTTTTTTATAATTTACTGTATGAAAATGAAAAATTAAAATATTACTGGCCAACTTAATTTGATAAAACTTCACGCATAAAGTGCATGTCATTTTCCAAATTCCTTTGAAAAATTTTCACATGCATTCTATTAGAAAGCAAATCTTAGTTTCCTTGAAAACCCGACAAAATCCTATGTATTGCGTCGTCTTTAAACCACATCATAAATACGTTGTAAAAAATATAAAAGAATTTATTGATTATTTTTTATTGGAGTAATTCATAGATAACCAATATTTATAATGTTAATTACCGTGAGATTGTTTCTCTTGCCCCAGCGTAGGTGGACGCTTTAAAGAAGCCATGAATTCCTCATGTTGGTTATTCTGTACTGAAATAATTCTTTTTCTAGCAGTCCAGAAGAATCGTCTTCTTCAACCAATTTTTGTTCTCCGTTTCGTATCTCTATCGATTTTCTCTAAGATATGGATTTTTGAAATTTTTGGATGAAAAGGGCTGACAATTTTAAAGCCAGGCTTTTTAAAAATTAAATTCTGTGGTGAATTGATGATTTTTTTAATATTTTTTTGTTTGTAGCGAGCGGTCTCTCGTAACAGAAATACTCGCTCGAGGGCCCCCACTCGAGCCGAGCGCAAGAGAGATAACAAAAATCGCCAATGGATGAATTTCGAGTTTTCTAGGTAAAATTAACCCTTTGAGACAAGATGGGTCGATTAATAAGTTTGACAAGGCTAATCCCTTCCGGTAGGACTTATCCGATGGAAATAAGTAAATTAATCCGTTTAAAATGCTGAACGATTATGGAATATTTTGAACTTGTTTGGTTCCTACTAGTAACTTCTGCGAAAAGTTTTCATGAATATCGGTATATTTTAAAATAAAGAGGTTAGTACACAGTGTACTGTACACTATTACAAAGAGGTGTATTTAACTCATTTTGTACGACTTATTCTCATTATGGAAAACGTCACTTGTAAAAAATTGAAAGAAGCTATCTAATCATTTAGTGCCGTAGATTGTAGAAATTTGACAAAAAGAATCCCATTTCTATGAAAAATTTTAGATATTTTCTTTTCAACCTCGTACAGTTTAGGACAATAATAAAGGGTATTTGAACGCAGAAAAAATGTTTCGTTATGAAATAAAAAATAAATGTTTTTTTATAATTCAAATTTGTTCGCCCTTTTTAAGGATGACACGGTCAACTTCAAAATTGACGAAAAATTAACATGATTTAATACTATGAATGATCAAAGGACTAACACATTTACCAAGACGTACTTTGTCTTCACTTGATACTTTCTCATCAAAAAAATAAATTTTAATATTTTTTTAAGTGTAAGGTTCTATTTAATCAATTTAAAATTAAGATGAAATCACTTTAGGTCATTGATGACTAATGAAATTCTGGAGATGATGCTGACTAATAAATTAAACACCCAATATTATGCAAAGTTAGCATAAAATGGATGTCTTTCTTAAAAATACATTTCATGTCCTACAGGGTAAAAATAACAATTAAGGGGGTAGGTGTCGGTTTTTTTTGACCCTTTATAGATTAATTTTATGATAAATTAATATCGGTTATGACTAAAGTTGACCAAGGAATCTCATGGTGCAATTATTTTTTTTTCAAAACAATCTAGAACAAAATCTAGAATTTTTCAAAATTCGAATATTTTTTTGCTTTAACCCGCATAAAACCGGTATTCCACACATGATATGAACATTTTTTATAGGTGAATATGACCCCGAAACGATGCATGACATTAAAATTATCGGAAATGTCTTTAATCGAATTCTAGAAATTCCAATTATTTTTAAGCCAAAAATGTTAAACCTAATTATCGAATTTGACGCTGATTGGTTAAAATATTTGATTGTAGCTTAAGCCAACTTTTTGATCAGTGAAATCTCAGCTTCAATTTGGGATCGGCCCGTAAACGGCCAGCATTTGAGATTTGTGCAGTACCACACCTGCTTACCGCACCCGCTACTACACTTTAAAAGCAATTTTATTGACAAATTAGAACGCCTTGCTGTTTATATGATTTGTACTTAAGATATTTTTATATGGATTTTGTAATGAATTTATCTATGAAATTTTCAAGGTGAATTTTATTTAATATAACCCCTTCGTGAGCATATAAAAAAAGTTTCCGTCAAGGCACCAGAGCCCACAATTGTGGCTCTACTTTGAACTTTTGTTTACAGAACGCAGTTTGGAATTTGTCAATTTTTTCGTGCATCGGGAAGTTGAAAGATGATATTTTTGTATCCGACATTTCATATTCTAGAATTTTACTTTTTTTGTTCTAGAAAATATAGTGAGAAAGCAAAGCGAGCGCATCTATCCAGTGATACACGTCCAGGTTGTCTTAAAGTTACATTTATGTCCTAAAACGATCTACAGTATCTGCCCTACTGAAAAAAGATTCTCGATCGTTTTTTTGCCTTTTTTGGGTGATTTTAGGTATAGCTGGAGCCCCACCATTTGTTTGGGCGGGCTGTGGCTCAACAAGGGTTAACGAAGGAAATTTTTTTTTGGAATTTTTATTTGAGTGATAGACAAATACAAACAGAAATACAATAATATAAAAAAAATTAAATTTTTCGAAATTTAAAATGAATAAAACTTGCATAATTGATCGATCAATTCTTGTTCAGTGGTTGCAGTAGACAATATAAGAAAAAGATAGATTTTACCAAATAATGGATAATAATTTGGCTTCCTCGAGAAAGTGTGGATTTTTTTTTGCGGTTTAGATTATTTATTTCTTACGCGATCCTTCATGCCAGAGTAGATAATTATTTTAAAATCGTTGGATCACTCCGAAAGGTGAAATTGTCAGTGTGAACAATTGCTCTGATACTGCCCATCGGCAAGAAATACTTCTCAAATTTTATCAGTAGTATGGCGTAATCGAAATGTGTCCTCGCCAAAGGTTACCCAGGACCATTTTTGGCATATTTTCGGCGATCTTCGTTGATTTCTTGTGGCGTTCGATTTTCGTCTTATATTTGTTAATACTTCTCTAGAACGAAATGACTTGAATTTGAGCAATATTTTGAATGTTTTTTCCTTCATTTGAATTACCAAGTCCATCATCGTGGAATTTTCGGTTAATTGCGATTGAAAATCTTACATAAAAAACGATTTCTCCCTCCCATTCTCTTTCGCATTAACTAATTGTTTTTCTTTGTTAATTTTGTCAACTTAACAGGACATTTTCAATTGACGGCGGAGTATTTTGTCTATTAATACACATTAAGCAATACAGAGTCTTTACGCACACTGTAACTCATATTATTGATCAACACAAATTTTCTTCTTTGTTAGTGAAAATTAACTCTCTTTTTTTCCACCATGTGTCACATAAAGTAAATGGGTGTTTTGTCCTAGTAACCTCTATTGGTTCTAGACGTTTTAAATAGGGAACAGTTTTGTTAGTTATCCATTTTGATATAGAACATTAATTTTGTGTTATTATACTAACTTGCAGACTCCAGTGGTAATAAATTTTATTAATTGTATGCACTATTAATAAATCGGAAAATTAGATTGATTCCCCGCGACCCTTGTACCCCCTTAATGTTGCCAGCGGGCGAAAGTAACTCTTGTCTTTAAGTTGTTAGTAGCGGTGTGCCGGTTAGCAGGTTGGTGCTGGAAAATAATTCAAATGCTGGCGTTTTGAGCCCGACCCGTCAATTTGGTTGGTACTTTTGTTCCGGATCGACGAAAATTTTTTCGAACTTTTTCATTTCCGGTTTACTTAGTCTTATTTCTAGAATACTGGGTGAATTTCAAAAAAATCCGAGGCCAACATATTGACGACATTCTATTCGTCTACCTGAGTCGAAAAAGGTCTTATTCTGAACATCCGTCTAGGAAGAAGTATCACTTTGACAGAACGAAAAATTTGTGGGAAAATCGGCGTTCAAAGTGATTCTAGAAATTCAAGAGCGGGAAATTCAAAAAATGGCTCCAACATATTAGTTAACTCACTTTCCGTACTCTGTGTAAATTTCAGACGCTTTGTACTGTGGGGTCTAAAGAAGATTGATTTTTGAAAAACCGTTATGCTCTAGAATGACTCACCACCTGGTTGGGTGTGATTGTACAAGGTTGACTTTGGAGATGTGCAATCGTTAGACGAAGGCTAGTCTTACAAACGAGTTCCCGAATTTTACAAACTGCCCTAATTTGTTCTGGAGGCGTACGATTGAAAGGTACCAAAAAGCGACACCTACCCCCTTAAATGGAAAATACATTCAACTTGAGGTTGAATGAATTAACACATTCAATACCGACCGTGCGAACAGATCTAAAAATACAGTATCATAATTATACAAAAAGCTCTGATTGGCTGAAACCCAATGAAATTATTTGATAAAAAAATGCTAAAAGCTGAAGCTCGTTCGCGTCCTATCAAAAGGCTCTTTACTAGTACCTCCGGATGCATTTTTAACAGCAGAGTAAGCCTTCTGTTAGACTATGTCTGGTTTACAAACCAATGAGAACTGCGGAAATTTGTGAATAAAAAAGGGGGTATCTTACAAAGGCCGATTTTGTACAACGGCCTATTTGTACAACGGCCTTTTTGTACAACAGCCTATTCCGATGTACATCAAGGCTGCTGTCCGGCAGGGGGCCTTAGTACCATTGAACCGTTGTCATGTGGTTGTTAAACTACAGGCCGTTTTCCGAAATAGGCTGTTACACAAAAAGGCCGTTGTACAAAATCGGCCGTTGTAAGATACCCCCAAAAAAAGCTGATCAACTTTTTAATTTTTAGCGTTCACTTTTTAGAACTTTTCGGAAAATAGCTTCATGTTTGATGGTTTAAAATGGATGAATTGCATGGCTTTTTGCACAAAAAAACAAATTTTAACCTAAATCTTGTTCGAAGATACGGCGTAATACCTCGAACGTATGTCATATTTTTTTTGAATAGATAATTAGCCATTTGAAGATACTTTATGCTAACCTAATTTACGGAACAGAAACAAAAGATCAAATGCAGAAAAATTCTAATTTATTTTGAAATAATAGTATTATTATACTACTTGAGTAAAATATACAAAATACTCAATTGACGTAAAAAAAACTGTACCATAAATACTGTTGTTTCGTAAATTTAAAAAGTAAAAATTGGCGGTACCGCGTTTTATGCCAGTTGATTGGTTATGTAAAGCTTCAATGAAATTTTAATTAAATTAATCGTCAGAAAGCAGTATATTTCTAAAATGTCTTGTTTTCTACTATTTTGAGGAGAATTTCTTTATTTTTCCTAAATATACTAAACCTTTGATCCTTTATTATAATAATACTGCTTCAAAGGTACCTATTATTGGCCATAATATGGTAATTATCAGTAAATTCAGCGAATTTTACTTGTTAGAAGCTACGCAAGAGGATCATCTGGGACGAACCCTTAACCCTCACCGGCGCATATGAGTTCTAAAACACAGAGACCAAAAATATTATGGGAAGTCTTAGCTTACAGTTCAAGCGGACAGCGTCAAAAATCCCATTTTGTCCGCTTCGACCAAGTTATACTAAAAATGCCTTAAAAAATAGAAAAAACGCGCTAAAGAGCTAAAAATGCAAGCCAATTTTCACACGACTTGGGCACCCCTTTTCAAACATTTTATAGCAATCAGTCAATTTCGTAAACATTTAAAAAAAAACATAGTTATAATGAAAATCGGTGAAATATCGGACAGAACCTCTTATTTTTAATCAAAATAAAAAAATCTGTCTAAAATAGAGAATTATAAAGAAATGAAATTTGAAGTTAATCGACAAAAGTTAAATTTATGACCAGGGGTTGCTAAATCCGACGTGGCCATATTAGGCCACCTTTGACTACACACGTTAACCATTTTCACGTTTACGATTTTCATTAAACTACTTATTACCATTTAACCAAATTTATATTTGTTATGAAACAGTTGTCTACAGACAAAAATTTTGTTTACTGGTTAATGAAAATAATAAATAGACTCGAATCAAACAAAGTCCGCGACAAATTTTTTTAATGGACCACTTTGAACTACAACGTAAAAACTCGGTCTTTTTATGAACTTTGTGATGTAGAATCGTTTTTTATACGAATAAATCAGCCACTATAAGCATATAGTTCATAAGCGTGTCAGAATTTTAGCACATTTTGCAATCTGTGTTTCAAAGCCCGCAAGGGTTAAAGTTGATTAAAATCAGATGATCTTGTGATAATCGATCGGAAGTTTTTTCATTTTCATAAAAATTAGGCACTTTTAGGAGGTTAGAAACAGTATTCGAAATATGAATTCAGAGTGAATATCCTAACAACAGACGTCAGTCTAAGCTTGTTGGAAAATCATTTTTCTTGGACACTGAAAAAACTGATAGATTCATACCTCGTCGCACCCTTAGTAACCACTATTTGTCTTTTAAAAACAAATAATCCTCTTGACAAAAGGCCACTCAATTAGGCGTGTTAAATAAAGAATGCTTGAAGGGGGTAAAACACTATTAAGATTTCTTTTCAGATAAATAATATTTTGAATTCGATTATGAGAAACCTAAACAACATTTTGAAAAATAGAATTTTTGTTCTTTCAGCTGGAAAATAGTGTTTAAAGACTTCTTTAGTCATATTGTCTCGCCCTTTGATAAAAAAAATTTGAAAATGTTCTATAAATAAAATTTTGGAATTAATTATTCGCTGGAATGGGGATGAAATGAGCTCTTTCAAGTCCCGTTTTTGTGTCCATTACTTATGTCGGAGTTTTTTGTTTGTTTCTGGGCTGATAATTTTCATCTGGCATATTTGAATATGTTATAAGATTATAGAATTTTACATATTCTATCTAATCCTTTTTATGCTGTTGACAATGGTGTCAAAATAAATCAAATTTTATAAAACATCTTGTCAGAAATTTAAAAATAGACCCGCCTCAGAACAGGCCTAAAGCGGAGAACATTTAGCTGTCACTCAGTTTTTGTGAACTAAAAGCCAAAAATCCAATTTTTTAAATAAATTTCATCGTATCGATTTTTGTGTATCATTTTAAAAACTATGATCGTATAGTCATCAGAACAAGCGCTAGAGAGCAATCTATCTTAAAATTTTCAAAATACTTAGATTTTTTTTGACTTTCTAAAAGCAAAAGTTTAAAATTATTGATAATCGAATTTAAAAAATAAAAAATTACAAGTTCCGAGATACTAAAATTTTAATGATCCTTTAAATTTAAATGAAAAATTCTTTGGCAGAAATATTTAATATTAAAAATGTCGAAAAATAATTGTGACATAATTACAAGCGTGAATTTTAACGATTTGATTTTGTATCGATCAATTAAAATATAATTTTCGTATTTACAACACAAAGATTTTTAACAACCTAATGATCAGCTATAATTTGGATATTTCAGGGGTAATAAAAACGTATTTCCAAGAATTTTAATTTGAGGAGACTTATCAGAAAAAATAATTAAAATTATTTATCGATATACAAAAATAAATTAATTTGATGGCTTCTTCTAAATCTGAAGACGGACAATTAATATAATCAGATTATACGTTTGATCTTTAATTATCGTACTACTTAAAAGGTGCCGATTTAATAATATTTTCGAAAATACTCTGTGAAAAGTTTTTGTAAATTTTTTTTTGTATTTCTGTGCATTTTGATGATGGTAATAAACTGAAACTAGTCAAAAAAAATTAAAAATGAATTGAGAGAGTGTTATTTTATCTTGAATAAAAACAATACAGCATGAGTTTTTTTAATCCGATTCTATGAACCAATCAGATACAGTTATTCCGGATATTGACCAATCACCATCGAGTTTTTTTGCGGAATAAAAAAACGCCGTAAACGAGAAAACTCAGGCTGTATATTTAGTTCATATTTTATAACATATGCGAATAAGTACATGTCGTATATGATTTTTCAATTAACAAAAATAGTTTTTCAACGTTTATTCTTTTTTCAAGAGTGTATATTTAGTTTATCATTTACTGTCTGAGGCAACTAAAAACAATCGGACATTAATGGTTACCCTTCGCAATTAGATTCCGCTGAAAATTTGTAACAATAGTAAATCAACCAGAAAAATAAGGATGAGCTTCGAAACTTGAGAACGCATCTTCTTCGAAATTAAACCAAGGATCGAAAATGTTTTTCAGCTCAGGGTGTCAAAAACTGTGTTATCAAAACTTTTAATGAACGTATAAATCCTTGGTCCATTATGTACACGAGAGTCGCTAGAGAGCAAAACCTAGTAAATTGTCTGGCGCCCTAGGCCTCGTGTACATAATTTACTCTTAGTTGGTCATATTTTCAAAGCGACGCGGTAAAGTTTTTGACCATCGGATCTTATAATGTTAACAGTGTGTCTTAAGGGCGTTGTGGGTGTAAATAAAGCAAGAGTTGAAGAAAATTGTTGGTACTTTCTTGAGTTGTAGTGAAAAGAAAACAATTCCGAAAAATATAATGCTGTGATTGGTTCAGTCTGCAGAACGAAGGCGTAGAGCGTGGGCGTTCGAAGACAAGACAAATAAATGTGACCATCTGCTTAGAAATTATATCAAATGAAACAGTTTTATGCTGATAAATACCAAAAGAGAATTTCTTTTTCAACGGTCGAAACACGAAATTATTCGAAAACTTCATACTTTTCAAAACATATTTGTTTAATTCAATTTAAAGCAAAATTGACCGAGTTTAAACGAATTTTGCCTAACCCTTTGCAAAAGCGCTTTTGACCAAAAGAGAAACTTTTTTTCAACGGGCAAAACACTGAATTATTCGAAAACTTAAAACTTTGCAAAACATGTTTGTTTCATTCAATTTGAAGCAAAATTGACCGAGTATAGACGAATTTCGTGAATAAACTACTGTGGTTCTTGTCTAAGCGGACACTTTGCAAAATACGGTTTTGTCCGCTTAGACTTACCCGGTTTTGTCCGNTTCTGAGTAATCATTCGTATGAGTTCAACTTGGATTTCTAGGGATATTGTTTGAAAATTTCAACAAATGGTGTCAAAAGTTTTTTGTATGACGGACGGCGGTATAAGGGAATCGGTGCATTTGACCGATTTGCCACTTTTTCATTTTTTTTCTGTGGGAATTTTGGCACATTAATTTTTCGAATAAAAACGTTTTCGAATACAGTTGCCACTCTTCCAGCTTATTTGTTATCGAATTATTCAGATTGATTATTTCACTTTATAATCGTCTTTTGAAAAACCACTAAAAACGCGGTTGCTATCTAATGGTGTCTAAATTACGTTTATATTTTATTAATTAGAAGCCCTAAAAACGGTCCTGTTCACTATTGAAATTATTTAGTTTAAATTCATACGATTTTACGTCAAATCGAAAATTTAAATTTTTGAAAAAAGACGAAAAAAAATAAATTTCAGCACATGAAGAATTATTTTTGTGAGTTAATGAAATAAATTTAAAATGGTGACAGGTGGCTTACCAATTTGGCAAGTCTCAGTGAATATATTTTTTTAACTATGGATAAAAGATGGCTTCGATGGATTTCTGCAAACATAGTTCGTTACAAAAATTCATGATTACAGTATAAACAAGAGCGAATGAACAACGAGGACTATTTTGAATAAGATTAAGAGTAGCCATTCTCATATTTTCTGTAATGATTCCAGAAAAATGAGTTTGAAAATTTTTGACAATGAGGAAATTTAAATAATTTCCAATATTTTTGACGAAAAATCAAAACATGTATATGTTTTCTAAATAGCATATAAGAAATATGTGGTACCTACGCGAAAGTAAAGTGCCATTATTGAAGAGTGTTTTTTCGTTGATTGAAAGAATTTTGAAAAAATTGAACAAAAATTAAGCGCATTTTTTATATTGTTCGGCATTTTCAAAATTTCATATTTGTGAATTCGAAAAATTTAATTCGAACTAAATTTCTTTAGCAATAATTGTGGCAATTCTGTAGTACAGAAAGTTGTGGATTATGAAACATAACTTTTGATCATATCGTTGAATAATAATTAACCCAGTGAAGTTTTTCATCAAGAGCAATATCCGTATCTGTCAAATGACACGAGGCCTATCATGTTTCAAAATGACCTCAATTATGTGCTTAAGTTGTGGGTTTCGCAGATTTTGAAAGTTTACGAAGCAATTTTGATAAATAGCAGAGCTGATATCACAAACTTTTTGCATCTTGAAGAACACTGATTTGTCAATTAACAGTAATCTGATACAATTACCTAACGCTCACACAACTTTTAAAAAGACTCCTAAAAACACCTCGATACGCGATTTCTCTTTTCAATTTCACCATTTTTATAATTAATTTTTTTTGTGTCAGGCTCCAGAGAGCTCACACAATGCAAAAGCGCTTTCCTGGATTTTGCTTTTGGCGCGAAAAACGAAAACAAAATTATTTATTAATTTATGATTTAGAATTGAAGGTGCGCTATTTGTTTTCTTTTGACGCCACGAAGTTAAAATTGCAGCAAAATCTTAAAAGTGTTTGAATTACAAAAAATATTTTGAAGCATTTTGTCAATTTTTTTTGGTTTCTAAATTTTGTCAAATGAAAAGTTGACATGGCCCCCAAGAGACGCAAACCAAAAATTAAAAAAAATCTTAAATGTTTTGTCAAAACAGGCCTGTGCTTTCAGATGCAGTATGAGACAAAAATGTATCTTCTAATGGCGGAGGAGATAGTTTCGCCTGAGCCTCCAAACTGACCAATTCAAAAAATTTCCTTTGTTTTTTTTCGTTTTTTTCCGCAAAGCAAATTCACGAGTAAATGACATAATGCATCATGTATGAGGTTTTTTGGAGCCTGACAAAAATGGTAAAAATTGACGGAGAAATGCGTATTGGCGATTTATTTATAAAGCTTTTAAAGTAGGTGTCGGCGTAGGTGGATTGTATCAGATACAACTGTTAAAATCATCAATTGAAGATGTTCTTCATGATGCACAAGTTTTGGGAATCAGCTCTGGCTAGTTATCCAAATAGCTACATAACTGTCAAGAGGCACGACAACCCACCCTTAAAGAGTTTTTTAATCTAAGTTTTCAAAAGATAACAAAATATCATTATGATGCCGAGTGACAGTAAAAGTCCAATTTTTTAAGAATAGGGAAAGATTATTTTAGTGTACTTAGGATGTGATCGATATGAATTGTCTACTAGCGAATTTCGCCTTACTAGTTAACTCGTGACTTTAGACATGAATATGTACAGACTCGTTCGGCAACTAGTGACATTCTATAGATCGGCCATATAAGCAAAGTTTCATTATCAACATACATTTTTTCAATAGCTTAAAATGATAATTAGCAATTTGCTATAACATAATAAGCAAAATAAATGTTAGAACGAATTTAAGATTTAATAGGATAGGAGAAAAAAAAAAGTTGCAAATTTACTATTATCGACATAAAGTGCAATATAGATGAAATTAATCCTTAATTTATATTCCGATTACTACATATAAATTCAAATGATTTCTACGTCTGTCTAAGCTAATTGTTTTTTAATTTCTCAGTATAATGACTCGTAAAGTTTTGGAATTAATTTCTTGTGTAGAAGGTAAGAGAGAACCCACGTGGAGCACGATCACGTAGGGTCTATTTTGTTATCATTTTTTTCCAAGTTTTAAGTTCTGGAAATGCTCTATTTAAACCGGAGGCATACCTGTAATGCGATTGAGTCTTAGAAATTCGTTACGATTCTTTTAAGGGGTCTGTCCGCATGATTGGGTATTTTGAATATATAGTATCAATCTAAGTAATTGTGAAAAGTACTCAAATTGACGTCAAAAAATTCCAGGGTCAACTTTCAAACGTTTTTAAGACTTTTCTCATTACATGAAAGTCTGAAGTAAAATCAGTGACGAAATATCCAAAAATAAGGTTTAAATAATGTCATAAATAAATCCTTGATTTCTTGAAAATAAGATCAACAGTGTCGTGTTTGGAAAATATTATTATGTTCAAAATCTTAATTAGGCTGTTTATTGGCCAAAAAATTTTTCGGGTGATTTGATAACTATTGTTTACTTTCACAAAACCTTATTTGCTAAATTTGAGAGGTCACGTGAATCGCTTTTGGACTTTTGTGTAGGGAAAAAATCTTAACCTTCTAAAGAACACTTACTTTTAAAAATTGATTTAAGCATTTTGGAAAAAACAGTACTATTTTACAACCTTATTCCTTAAATATGCGTCACGTGATCATTTTCGGGCTATGAGTAATGGAAAAATTTTAGAATTTTTTTCTGATCACGATGAAGGTTTAATTTTGTGATTTAAGAAGATAAGTATGGTAATGACAAGTAAAAACGTGTTTCGCAAAAAAATAACGCAGCAAAGTCATTTTGTCTTCAAGTTAATCGATAATCTTATAACTGAATTTGTCATTATGTTTAGAGCATGAAAATGCGAAATTTAATGGTGAATGGTCGATACTTGCCGAGAAATGGACGTGTCTACGCACCGTTAGCTTTGAGTGCCGCATAGGGGTGATTGTCAGAGCTGAGAGTTAAAGGTTTAAGCGAAAAACCGGTGTGAATTTATTTTGTCCGGAATAGAGGATGTTTTAATATTAAAGATTTCGAAAATAAAAAAAAGTAAACAAAAAACTTCTTATTAGAAGTTTTGTTGGGCAGTAGTGTTTTTTTTATGAGATTCAACAGTGTCAAAGGCAAATTTGAGCGTTCAATGTTTAAAGTGGCCCTCTAGTGCCTCTAGGGTGATTTGAGGCATTAAGTCTAAGCGAAAACGGGTAAGTCTAAAGCGGAAAGAACGCAAATTACTGTATATTGATACTATATATTTTGTTTTCAAAAGTACTCAAATCATGCGGAAGACCCCTTAAAAGAATCGTAACGAATTTTTAAGACTTCAATCGCATTACAGTATGGCCTCCGGTTTAAATAGAGCATTTGCAGAATTTAAAACTTTGGAAAAAAATGATAACAAAATGAGACGCCTACGTTATCGTGCCTACGTGAGGTTCTCTCTTACCTTCTCAACACAAGAAATTAGATTCCAAAATAATTTAAGAGTCATTATACTAGAAAATTTTGTAAAAAACATATAATTATGTTTAGACAGACCGATAGAAAATCATTTGAAGTTTTATATGAGGTAATTGCGAATATAAATTAAGGTTTAATTNTTTTTTTTGTAATTTCGATTTGGCGTCTCTTGGGGGCCATGTCAACTTTTTATTTTGTATTTTGACATAATTTAGAAACCAAAAAAAAATTTGACAAAATGCTTTAAAATAATTTTTTTGTAATTTCAAACACTTTTAAGTATTTTGGTGCAATTTTTAACTTGGTAGCGTCAAAACAAAACAAATTAGCGCACCTTCAATTTAAATCATAAATTAAACAATAATTTTTGTTTTCGTTTTTCGGCCGCCAAAAGCAAAATTCCGAGGATAGGGCGCTTTTCATTTTGTGTGAGGCTTCTCTGGAGCCTGACACAAAAAAATAATAATAAATGGTGAAAATTGAAGGAGAAAATGCCTATTGAGTGGTTTTTTAGGAGGCTTTTTAAAAGCGTAGGTGTAGGCGCAGCTGGGATCGTAGCAGGTTACTGTTAAATTACAAATCACCATGAATAGTTGTTCTTCAAGATGCGAAAGTTTTTCGGATATCAGCTCTGCTTGTTTATCCAAAAATAGCTTCGTAAACTGTCAAAATCTCCGACACCCACACCCTTAAGAGTTGTAGTACGTATTTGAAAAAAAATAATTATTTCTAAAGCCAGGTTCCTCAGAAATTTAACTTGAAAATGTGTAAAAAAGAGCCCAATTATCTTGAAAAACTTATTGAAATGTATTGAAAAAATTTGTCGAAAATTAATATTGTAAATAACTTTCTTCGGAAAAATTGATATAAAAATTCAATTTATAATATAAATGAATATAAAACAGATCATATCTAAGATTGGGATCCCCAGGCCCNGCTTCGTAAACTTTCAAAATCTGCGAAACCCACACCCTTAAGCCGACATAATTGAGTCGAATTTGTAAACATGATTAAGGGCCTCGGTGCATTTTGACAGATACGGATATTGGCTCTTGATGAAAAACTTTTCACTGGGTTTATATATTCTTCTCAATATATGATCAAAGTTATGTTTCATAATCCAGGCAACTTTTCTAACTACAGAATTGACGAATTATTGCTTTTTAAGGAAATTTTTAGTTCGAATTAAACTTTTCGAATTCGACAAATTATGAGAATTTTTGAAAAAAGTTCCGAACAATATAAAAAATGCCTTATTTTTTGTTCAATTTTTTTTTCAATAATTCTTTCAAATCAACGAAAAACACTCTTCAAAATTGGCACTTTAACTTTTCGCGTAGGTGACCACATATTTCTTATATGCTATTTGAAAAATCATATGACATGGTTTTGTGATTTTTGGTCAAAAATATTTGGAAATATTTAAAAATTTTCCTCATTTCTTGTTCAAAAATTTTCAAACTCATTTTTCTGGAATCATTAGCAGAAAATATTGAGAATGGCTACTTTAACTTTATTCAAATAAGTCCTCGTTTTGTTCATTCGCTCTTGTTTATACTTGGAATCATAATTTTTGTAACGAACTATGGTTTGGCAGAAATCCATCGAAGCCATCTTTTATCCAGAGTTAAAAAAAATTATTTCACTGAGACTTGCCAAATTGGTAAGCCAACCTGTCCACCATTTTAAATTTATTTCATTTAACTCACAAAAAAATATTTCTTTCGATGTGCTGAAATTTAGGTTTTTTTCGTCTTTTTTCAAAAATTTAAATTTTCGATTTGTGACTTAAAAATCGTATGAATTTAAACTAATAATTTTCAATAGGTGAACAGGACCGTTTTTTAGGGCTTCTAATAATAAAAAAAAATTAACTGTAATTTAGACACCATAGAGCAAACGCGCGTTTTTTGAGTGTTTTTTCAAAAGACGATTTATAAAGTAGAAATAATCAATCTGAATAATTTCGGATTAAACAAAGTAAGCTGAAGAGTGGCAACTTGTATTCGAAAACGTTTTTATTCGAAAATTTTGAAGTGGCAAAAAGTTTCCCATCAAAAAAAAAATGAAAAAGTGCAAATCTGTCAAAATGCACCGATGCCCTATACGGCCGTCCGGTCATACAAAAACTTTTGACACCATTTTTTGAAAATTTCAAACAATATCTCCTAGAATCCGAAGTTTGAACTCAATACGAATGAGGTTAGCTCAGCGACTAACGTTTGAAAATCAGTAAAACCCGTCGGTTACCCCTTAAGGACATGAATTTTATGAGTCGTTCTTGGCTGAAGGGTAACTTTTGAACATTTGCGATATATATCGTTAAAACATAGATTTAAATGAAGTTTATCTAATTAAAAAATAATAACTTCCGGTTATCTTTGCCATTTAAGACCTGGATAAAATTTAATTCATCTGTTTTATATTCAAATCAAATCTATAAACGTCGATTTCATTAGCTTTTTCATCTTTGCAAACTAAGATCTTTTGAACCAGATGAGCTGGAAATATTTAATACTAATTCGAATTAAAATAAAAATCTAATTTATAGGAGTTGTAATTTAATTAACAAGATTAACAGATCAAAGTTTAAATCAAAATAGCTTTTATGAAAAATTTGAATGGCCTCATACAATTAATATTTTACGATAGCTAGAAATGGGAATCAGTAATAATTGGCGCAATAAGAAGTTCAAAATCTCCGAATAGAACAAGAACATAAAAACCGCGGCATGCCGACCCCTGATCTAAGTAGACATATTTTGCATCAGAATACACCACTTGCTAAAATGTGCTGACAAAACTACGGTGTAAGGACGTTGCAAGTAGTGTAAGTGTCATAGGAAGCGTTTCACATAAAAATGTTCAGCTACAATTTTTTTGAAATGTTGGTATCTTAGCAGGCGCGTGGCAAAAATATGAAAATTTTTCGCGTACTAGAATATTCCTATAGTTGGTTT
>SCLH01062550.1:24324-34429 GCA_004367855.1 Oikopleura vanhoeffeni
ATATGGTAGGAATCCAATAGGACGCCAATAATTGTAATATTTTTGTCAAGCGCCTAATAGGATACCAAAATTTCATAAATTGTAGGTATGCATTTTTATTTAGAACTTTTTCTATATCTGATTTATTAATCCTGTGTAGATAATCGATTCCATCCCAAACACGTTCAAGTGTATTCACATTTTCCGACGATTTTTTAATTGCGTTATAATAAAACTACATACTGACATTTGTGTCTATAAGGACAAACTAATTTTTATCGTTTTGGCAATTTACAAAAACGTTAAAAATGCTCTAAAAAATCGAAAATAGCGCCAGAGAGCTAAAAATGCAAGCCAATTATTTGCACAAATTAGTGGGAAATAGTCGAAAATGTGTTAATTGAAGCCGTTTTAATCATTCTAGCCTTTTAAAAATCGCCAAACAGCTGGAACAAAAGGTGACCCCAAAAAGAGTTCCCATTAGTAAAACGGCAATGCAGATGAATTTTGTGCTAAACAAAGAACCCTATATCTAAAAACTCACACGCATCAATATTTACTTTATTACTGATGCCACATGACTATAAAACGCTTCTAGACGCCTAAATGTCTTATAACTTACCCTTATAACTTATTTTACAGTCGGGATTCTTGAAAGACAATAGAAATATATTCAGCCGTGTGACAAAATTTTATGGCTCCTGATAAAATAATATTATGAAGATTTTCACTTTCATTTGTCTAAAAACTTTCTCATGGCGCCCTGCCCTAGAAATATATATGAGATCGCGGAAAGCTTTTGTAAAAACATAAAAGTGCTTTTTTCCCAAATGGCGACCACAAAACCCCCTTTGTCCTTAATGTGGTCAACTTCAATTCAAATCGGAAGCGTTTAATCCAATGGGAGATAAACACTATCGCCGCTGTGTTTACAGTTCATAACTATGTCATTGCGGTGAGCTCTTTATGGGAGAAAATCATGATTATTTTACGAACGTATTTTATAAACACACCTGAGCGAAAGCTTAAAAACAGATTACTATCGCAAACGTGGCGTACGATTGTTTAGCCGCAAATGAGACAAAGAAATCGTAATAACACCATTAATTTTTCTTTGAGGTCCCTCAGAGCAAATATTTATTATTTATGAACTTGTGTATTTTGACCTATCTCCGAAAGTTTCCATCGCAAGTGACAAAATCATGCAAAACTGTACATTTTTGTACAAAAACGGTGATGTAGACAATTTTTGCACTCAAAATTAGGTAATGGATCTAACCAAAATTATAAGTACTGTCATTAATTTTCATTCATACATTTTTAAGGGTGTCGTTTTGTCCTCTTAGATACACACGACAGTAAAACTTTCAGCATTGAAATGATGAGATTTTTTTTGCGTTTTTATGCAGTTTTAAAATAAAAATAAATTTTTCATGCTGAAGATGCCTTTACCATTTTTTTTCAAGTAAAAACGCGAATAAGAAATACAATGCTCATTAAGGATTTCGACCGTTAACCTCCAGACCGAGAATGATACGTTAAACAGGTCATGCATTCCTGAATATATACAATGAGCAGGTTTTTTTGGTAATTATTTATTTTGACGCTTGTCAGTTGAAAACTATTAAGAAAGATTTTTGAAATTATTAGTTGGCTCTATTTCAGAGTGAAATTGTACTTATTGTGGTGTTTCTATAGGCGTAATTAACGCGGAACCGGGGATTTAGCGGAAAAAATGAAATCCAGACTTAGCCCGTCAAATTTTGGCGTTTTATATGAAATTGACGAGTCAAAGCATAATTTTTTCAGATTAAAACATTTTATAGGATTATGGCCACGAGTCTTAATGGCGCCTTGGATATAAGTGTGGCATAATTAAATTTTGTCTTAACAATTTTTGGTCAAGATCAAAATTTGTGATTGAGTAATCAAATTTCAGAGAGGAAAATATTTTAATCACCAAAACATATTACAAATTTGTAAAGTATGTTACATACTGTATGTACGATTTTCACACCAAAAAAAATGGGTTAACAGTACGACACCACCAACGTCATGACGCGTCACGTGGTGAACTACTGCCGTGTTATGCAGTTTCTGGTAACACAAAAGTTACTTTGGAACAAAAACACACAATGTTTTAGAATTGCCTATCAGATTTTACCCTTGACTTTAAAACGGTTGAGGCGTCTTTTTGCGAGGCAAAAGTGTACTCTTCTTTGAACTGGGATACTCAAAGCTAAAAGAAACTTTCGATAAGTCTTTTTGTCATACGGTGTTCTAAAAAACAAACTGAAATTAAGTCACATACATTGATGTTTTACCTTTTCTGCTTCCTGGCTTTAAATCTTACAATTAATGCACTTACAAATCTTTTTCGATAAAAGTGTTATTATTATCGGAAAAAAAATTGGAAAAGGGTGACATTTGGCAACTCGCTTTTGATTGGTTCAGAAGTGACTTTCGAAGTAAATAAATGAAATAATCAGAAGATAATAATTGGCTGATCAGTGAAAAAAGTGGGTGTCAAAATGATACACTTTTTTCAAGTATTTTGAACAGAATTTATAAATAATTAACGGTATATTTCAACCGTAATTATTTGCCGTGAAAATCCGTAACATTTTGGATTTAGTTTTGACATGTTTAAATATTATTTAATAAATCCTTTGGAAGTCGTTTTATTTTCGGCAAGATAAAAGGTAAAAAGTTCTGTTTGACAAATATTAATTTTGGGCAGTGGCTTTGTCGGAATATGTTCTACACTGAGAAACGTATGTTAAAGAAACTTAAGTTCCGGCAAAAATTGGTGTAATGAGAAGTAATAAATACATATTTATCTTAAAAACTTGAAAATTAACAGCGGTTTTTTTTGTGATGTTTTTTTTGTGAATAAACAATTTGGAATTAAACTTTTGTATAAAAGCTGTCAATAAAGTCAAAGGCCTGTCATATTCACTTCCAACCTGATTTTCAGTTATTCAGTTGAAAACTATTTATTATGAAAAAAGATAAAATTTCTGGTTTTTGTTACTTGCGAATTCAAAATATATGGATCAACGGACCTCAGAGTACAAATCCTAACTATTTGAATGATACAAACAACGCAAGATATTAGCACCCAATCAAAACCGTTGATTGCGGAATAGGCCGATTTCATTGGCCAGATTAGGAAAGGATCAACCAATCAAATGCTCAGATTTCGCATTTTTCAAATAGTTAGGATTTGTACTCTGAGGTCCGTTGATCCATATTCAAATAAAAATTCATTAATAAACTTAAGGTTCTATAGGCAAAATGGACTTTTTGAATTGCTTATTTCTCTCAGCATAAACATAGGAAGTGAATAAAACATTCTGATAAGTTAGTTCGTAATCTCTGGAAGAAGATATAGGCTGCCTATAGAACCCCCTTAAGGGAGTGGGTGTCGCTGATTTGTACCTTTCCCGACGCCGTTTCTCAACAAACCGGCGAAGGTAATCTTCGAAAAACTTTTTTAACTTGAAGAACAACTCTTCGCGATCATTTTTAAAATTAAAATAATCTGATACAATCCCACCTACGCTCACACAGAGACTTCAAAATTTTGGAGATTTTCACTTCATTTTTTCAAGGTCATCAGAGCCGCAATACAAAACTTTTATCAAAGCGTTTTTTAAATGTTTCCATTTTCACAGACGCAATAAATAAAAAACGAGTTTTGAAATTTTTGCAAAAACGGGTTTAAGAGGCTCAGGGAAAAACTATAAGGGCGATAGTGAGTTTCGGAACAAAAATGTAATACGGTCTGGTCTCCGGACTAATATTTTATAACTTCGAACTTGTTTACTCGAAAACAGCGGGAGTGGATATCGAAATTTGTTGAAAAGTTGACATAATACGTGGAATAAGCAGACAAAGATTCGCAGGAGAGCGATTTACATTTCGATGACTGAATTTACCTAGGTTAGAGCGGTCCAATAAACAGACGATTTTTGGCCATTTTTTACGATTTTTAGCTTCAAAATCTATCTCCTCCGAAGTTAAATTTAAAAAAAGGCCCAAATGTTTTCAAAGTACACCTTGTAACATGCCTAAGATTCCTAGGAAACTTTTTCCCTAAATTTACATTCATACTTCAAAATATAATGTTTCGAAAAAAAATTCCGAAAAAAATCGATTTTCGATTTTTTCGAAAGTAGGCTCAAAAAAAAGCCACGAAAACACTGAAGATAAAGTTGGCTTACGTCAAGCCGATATTTTGAAGTTGTAGTCGTCAAATTTGAACATACATTATTTTTTGACTTAATTCTGAAAAAAAACTTTGAAAAAATTAAAAAAAAAACGCGGAAATTTGGAAATTTTTTTTTGATGAAATGATCAGAAATACATTTTCTAGATATCCCGAGGCAATTTAGTGCAGTCTAATTGTCTTTCAGTCTTCATAAAAACCAGACATGAACACCCCCTTAAATTGACACGTTTACGGTAAACATATTTTAGAATGTTGGATTTCGTATTCGACAACACCTTTTTGATGTATTACTTGTTTTGTGCGCAGTGTGTTCGTCATATGCGAAAAAATATTTCCAGATTTGTTAGCAAAACTTACCACAAGGTGGCAAGAGCCGGTTTTTTTTAACCTACTAAACTTTAAATTATAGAATTTCTGACTTCATATCAAATCTATCTTTATTTTATAAAAATAATGTGCAAAAAGACAACATTTATTTCTAAATGATGTCAATAAAGTCAAAGAGCCGTCAAATTTTGAAAGAATCTTCAAAAATTATTTTTTTTCAAGTCTACCGGTTGAGGAAATCCGGCGCGGACAGCTCCATCAACACAAACTGATCAGAAAACAAAGATTCAAATCTAACATTGTGGTCAGATAAGGTCACTATAAAACCATTGTACAAACAAATGGGAAACTCGTATACAAGGCCAGGTCGACTTTTGACGGAATAACAAATCATTTCCGGTCGGAATCTGCACAAATGCCAAACGCACTGTAAATTTAATAATGACTTTTATGCAATCATATGGTGAAATATAGATGGAAATTTATGGTACTATAAAAATCTGTCTAAATTTTGTCAGAACATTTTTATTGACCTATTTTCAAAAAATAATTGTAGATGAGTGACATTTATTATCATTTCTGGGCAATAGATGTCCTCATAACTACTCAGTTCGTCGACCGGTTAATTTAATCCAGTCAAATTTTTTATGATATTTAAGAAAAACGGTTTGAGAAACATTTAACAAAAATTTACAAATTGCATTCACTATTTTCAAAAGGTATTTTACTGTATAACACTACTCAAATTTAGAACAGTCAAATAGTAAATTATTTTTCTGAATCTTGTTCTTTTGAACAGTCAAATAGTAAATTATTTTTCTGAATCTTGTTTCAGGTATTTTTTGAATTAAGGGGGTAATGTGCCCAAATAGATTTTGCTTAAAATTTTTATACTGACTAAATCGGGCAAAAAAATGAGAATGAGCAAGGTCTCGGACTTTTTTGTCTTCAAGTTTACTCACTAGAGGGCGCCATACTTTTATTTTTTTGGCAACGAGATCTGAAAACCTACACATCCGATAAAGTTATTTTTGACCAGGATGAACATTTTTAATTTCGCACCTGGTACAGTATATCCTCAAAACAATTTGAAAATGACAAAAATTTTATTTTTTGGCAACGAGATAGCAAGCTGTGTATATTATAAAATATTATCTCACTGATTTTTAAGGGTCGAACAGGTCACCCTAATTTACCTCCGAATTTCACACTATCTATTGTGACTAGTCACATCTTAATATATATTATAGTGGGAAGATCTTACTTAGCACCTTGCCTAAATAGTAATGAGGTACAATTTCCTTATCATAAGCCTGTTTTTCCTTAATCTTACTGTTCTGATAAAAGGTTCATTATTTTAACTGAAAGCTGTGCAAATGAGATTCTTTTTCCGTAAGTTCAAAGTCATAAATAAAATGCAATTTTACAAAAAAAAAATTCGATTGCAAATTTTTTATTTCTATTTTTTTCACCAGAAAGTGAACTGACTTTGGGCCGGGAATTTTTTTCTTAAGACCTAGATAAAAAGTTATGAGGGTTGAAATGCAAAAAAATGGCTTCGAAAAATGTGGCATATTCCGTAATCGATAGTTTTGTATTGTAGCACAAAATTTGATTTACGCATAATTCAGACTAATCGATCCAAAAAAATGAGAGCGTCGCAGACTTATCGTCCATGCTCACTAGGGGCGCCAAAGTTTCAATTTTTTGGCAACGAAATCTGATTAACTACGAATCCGATGAAACTAATTTTTCATTATTGTGAACCAGATTAAGTAGTTCTAACTTTTGCCTGGGATACTTTTTTCGATTTCGCTTTATTTTCTTCGTGAATTAACTTTTGTTTTTGCTTTGGGACAAGCTTTAAAACACCTAGGTGATAAGTTATCATTATGTGAATCCCGGAAAAAACCTTTTCTTGTCTCAAGACTCAGTACAAAGTATTTTCGCGCCAAACAAAATTAATTAATGATGTTTGATATCAAACGCGATACTGCTGATGAATCAAACTTTGTTTTGCGATTAGCGACAACAAATGAACATCTCGGTTCCCTGCTGCGTAACCTTTTGAAGTAATGTTCTTTAATCAAAACTTTGATGAAAAATCCGAAATGTCGGACAGGCGATATAAATTTTTTTTTGAATATGAAATGCAGTATTTTCATAATTCATCATAAATGGATGAAGATTCGAAAGAAAGGCGAAAAAGGCCGAACAAAATGTGGCGTGAAAAGGCGGAGAAATTTAAGTTTTTTTAATTTGAAAGTTGGTAGGGCTATAGGCTATAGCAACTAGAGAGAATGAAAGTAAACCAGCAGACAGCAATTTAGATGATTTTGAGCAAACTTTTTTCATGAAAAGTTGTATGTGATTTTAAGACTCTGAAACACTTTATCATATATAATAACAAATACAGCATGACTTGAAAACTAGTCATCGTAGGAACTTTTAATAACGGTTTTTGAAATCCTGAGAAAATTCTGCATTAGAGCGTTAACTCCTACAATCCGGAACAACTCGCTGACTCACAGTCTTGTCACGGTCAGCGCGTGACATGGTGTTTAAAACAAGCGTATAACCTTCACCGTTTCATTATCACATATTAATGTCACGGATTAATGGTAATCTGATAATTTCCATACAATCGTACTCATAAACAAAACTGTGACAAAAAGGTAATTTAAAGCATCAAATGGCATAAAAAAATCTAAAATACGCTCTTTTTAGCACGATTTATCACAATGTAAGGGTATGGGTGGTTTCCTAAATTTGACATATGTCATCGATAAAATATTTTAGCCGAACAGGCGTTGAGGATATAATTCAGATTACGCAGTTTTGTAGAACAGCTTCAATGGCGAAAAATTGCCAAAACTTATTTTGTATGCACACACCCCTTCACACAATAACGGGCACAAGAGCACCTTAAGCAAAACGGAAATGCCTACTCTCGAGGTTTATATTTTGAAAATAAAACTCTAAATTTAAAACATAACCGTGTATAATTATAAGCAAATACTTTGGTAGGAGCGCTTTGTGGTACGATAGTGCTATAGTTGTATGTCTAGAATACGGAAAAATACCGGTCCCAAAATACCGGCTTTGGACTTTTTTTATCGGAAAAGACTATCTCCTCCTAGGTCTTAAATCTTCAAAATTTACCAAATGTTGCAAAAAGCTAGCTCTAAAACACAGAAACTCTGGTAGGAGCGGTTTTGTCAAATTCGACAAACAAAAATGAATTTTCAAGGTCACGTGAAAAAATTCGAAAAAAAATGGTTCGATTTTTTCGAAAGTGGCTGCAAAAGAGAGCTGAGGAACACTGAAGAGAAAGTTGCTAACGTCAAACGCAATATTTCGAAGTTTTTAGTGGTCAGTTGTCGCTAAAGTATTTTGGAACATAATTTTGAGAAAAATATTTAGAGAAAAGTCGAAAAAAGCGCAAAATTTGAAATTTTTTTTGTTTCTGTATTTGGGTTGTTTTGTGCTTTTAAAACACAACGATGATTTGGTGCGATTTTTCATGACATAAACTGTATAGCAAATGTAGGAACCACCGATACTTAAGGCAGGCAATGAACGGATTAAGGCTAAATTTGACATTTTCAAATTTGCAGTCTTAAACCGTCACCAATTTGAGTGCTAAAACTGCAAAAAAATTGCATGTTTTTATTAAAAATTTTACAAAATCAGCTGCTTAAAAATAAAAAAGAATTATTTTTAATGACAAAGTTCAAGGCCAATTTCAATCGTAGAAGCTTGTAAGTACCCGCAAACGCATCCGAGAGGTCGATTTTTTAATGAAAATATTAGCAACTTTGGGTGAATTATGTACTGAACGGTTATTAGAGAGCAAAAAATAGTCAAAATTTTGAGATTTCACAAGGAGATTGTTGCTCTGTGGCGACCTTTCAGTACATAATTGACCCATAGTTGCTAATATTTTCATCAGAAAGTCGGCTCTTCTAATTTTTTTGAAGGTACTTACGAGTCTATACGATGAACTTTGAAATTTACGGTTATTTGATATACGGTAAACAATATACGGTATTTTGAAAAAGTACTTTAATTACGCCAAAAACATTTCAGGGTCAACTTGAAACGTTTTCAAGACTTTTTTCTAATTACGGCACAGTCCAAATAAAATCACGTGACAAAATAATTCAAAAATAAGGTCTGAAATATTTCATATATTTATCCTTATTTCTTGAAAAATAAGATCACGTGACCTTTTTGGAAGATATCATTATGTTCAAAACTCTTAAATTAGATGTTTATCATCCCACAAAATTTTTCGGCCTAATTTGACTTCTATTTATGTACTTGACCCAAAACCTTATTTCTTGATTTAAAGGTCACGTGATCGTTTTTGGACTTTGGTGTAATGGAGAGAAAGTCTAAAAAACTGTTAAATAACCACTTCACTTTTTTCAAAAATTGATTTAACTAATTTTTTAAAAAAAAGTACTATTTTTGCCAACCTTATTCCTTGAATATGCGGTCACGGGATAATTTTCGGGCTATGGTGTAATGGAAAAAAAGTCTTAGAATTTTTTTTGAACCTGTTCAAAGTCTTGTTTGATAATTTAATTTTTTTTTTGCAAAAAATAAGTACTGTAATACAGTAAAAATTTCCGGAAAAAAAACGCACAAACGTCAATTATTTAAATAATTGATCGATCCCTTTGTAAATGCTACATTCATCAATGATTAAGGATCCTAAATGGCGATTAAAAGGGTCATGGTCTCGCGTGAAGAAAAAAAGACTGTGGGAAAAAAGACTGTGGGAGTTAAACGACGTTAAGGGGGTATGCGACTCTGATTTAANTATATTTTGACGTGCGACGATATGAATAATTGTTTTGTAAGCGATCGAGATATCATATTTCAAATCTGAGACCAGCTATAAATAGCTAGAGTTTCGCTTGTAAATTTGTAACTTAAATGTATGGTTTTTCAAGAAATACAAGGTGAGTGAACCTCTCTTTTCTCTCGCAGTTATCTAGTTCACAAACTTCGAAATTTAGAAAGGTTACGTGTTATTCACTTAATTTTATCCATGATCTCAATCAGTGACAAATAAGTAAATTGATATCTTCCCCAGTTTTCCTCTGATAAGCGCTCAAAGTAGTGCCTTCAGATAGGCTTTTGGGTGTGAGGCGAAGTTCTCGTTTCTGGGTGTGAGGAGGTTAACCCTTGGAATCACAGAGCCGATATATCGGCTCAAGCCAACCTAAAATCTTCTAGAATGAGCAAAATAAATGTCACAGAATTGTTTCTTCCGAATACATTATAAAGAATTTTGAGGTGATTCCGAAACAAATACTCAATTTTTTTTGGATATTTGATTCGAATATTACGGAGAGTTGATTTTTTGAGATTTTTTGCCGAAGTTTTATTTCCGGAGAAAATATTTCGAACCTAGACACCAAATACAAATGTGAGATGAGCCAGTTTTTAGGAAAGTGTTTGGTGCATGCAAAACACATAAGATTAAAGTTTATTCGTATCTTGGGACTGATATTTTTTTTTGGAAGTGAAATTTCAAAATTTGCGATTTAAGTA
>SCLH01062551.1:0-10103 GCA_004367855.1 Oikopleura vanhoeffeni
CTTTGCGCACGATATTGGCAGAGTTCTACTGTGGGTGTCCTGCATTTTTTGAAGTAAAAATATTTGGTGGTATAGGGGTTAAAAATTATCGAAAAATTTTTTGACTTAATAGATGTGCCAAGTTAGACCAAAAAAAACTGTACTCATGCAAAATTTCAGCCACTTTCTGGCTCCACGGTGGGTTACGCTAGTAATTTATATCTCTTTATTTCTGAATCACAATCCGTATTATTCATTTTATTTTTAAAATAAAATTTGTATTGAATTTTTAGCTTTCTAGAAGGTTGATCTTGTTTTTTAACAGCCGGAAATATTCACAAAAGTGTGTCAAAACTGTTGATGATTTTTTGTAAAGGTTTTAACAATATTTTTGAAGTTGTTTAACAAAAAGACAATTGAAAAACAGTGAACTTGGCATACTCACTGTATTTGAATTATTTCTGGGCATTCTGGATTCGCTGAATTTTTCTAGTGTTCTCTTATTTCAATTTGGCATTCATTGACTTTTGATAGAATGGGAAAAGGCGAAACATTTCAAGTGGATTTACACCATTAAAAGAAATTATTATGCAGAAAAGTCAAAATTGCAGATAATCCCCGTTTTCCAAATCAAACGCTCATTTGAACAATAAATAACATTAATCATGATCATTGATTCATGGGCACCATACTTTACAAAATTAAACCAGTGTTTCGATGTTTTCAGATGGTTTTTATAAACAGTTGTTGGATTTTTTGTTAGCTTTATAAACCACCAGGATAGAGAATAATTAATCTGAAATTAAAGAATAACTGAAGCTGGTAAATATTAAATTAATTCACTTTATTCTGCCATTTCAAATCTGGATTGAATTAATTTTTTGGCTTTCATTCACTTTGGGTGCAATGAGTTTATCCCCATTTTAATACAATATATTTCTGTATCGACTAGCTTGTGCACCTTCGGAGGCCAAAACAGAGGCTAAATAGGTTATTAGGTATAATTGGTGGTCAGGGAAGAATTTTTGGTCATTTTTGACTTGGCGAACTTAATTACTGAAAACTAGACATGATAGAGTTACATACTTTACGGTTTTAAAAAAGCTCAGACAATTCCTCGTTATAATTGACAATCGTAAAAAATTTTCATAATTTTAGAGTAGCGCGTGTGTGGGGTATGAGGGCATAAAAGGTTTGAAAATGATTGATTTTCAAAACCTATCTCCTCCGTCAATATTGAGTTAAATTTAATTTTAACACTTATGATAAGAAAACTAAAATTTTAATTAATTTGCTGGTGGGATTGCGAATTCTGCACTAGAATTGCCTCTGTGAGCGGCCAAAAATATGCCTTTTTCAGTCATTTTTTCAACCAAACATCTATCTCCTTCCTCATTTTCGTCAGATTTTCAAGTTGACATGTTAAATATACCTTCTTTAAAACCACTTTTGAACAACTTCCTGGCAGGAAAGTTTATAGTCCTTCTGATTACGTAAACAGGTGCACTTTACGAATTAGTAAAATATATTTTTGCTCCAATTTATTTAAAACTAGAATCTATAGTGAATCGACATCTGTGATTGCAGTTTTTGAAAGTTTTAAAACCTCGTATTCTACTTAGTTCTGACTGAGAGTGAAATTACGATTTCGTTCCATTTTTTTGACCTCAAATTTGATTAAAAAAATTAATTTAATTTTTCATAATTTTCCTTAGATAATTTTGTTGGATAACATGTGTGAATTAAAACCTTCTTGATTGTCAACAAATAAAGTAGCGATTTTTTGCGCATTGCGTGTGAAAGCCTATTTACATATTGACTAATGTTTGAAGTTTAACAATTAAATTTGTGTTCCGAATCAAAAATAAACAATTTCTCAGAAACAAAAGTTCTTTAATAATTTTGTATTCAATGAGAAAACAGTTCAGAGACCGCATATTTACCATACAAAATATTTTTACCTGTGAAATATACACTCATGAATGCATAATCAGCACAAATAAAGTGTTAATTGACGTGACGATAACGGACAAACTAGTGTAAATAGCAATTTTTAGTTTTGACCAATGTTTTTTAAATTACTGAATTACTAATTAAATATTATTAAATCTTATCATTTTCTTCCACAGTTCTCATAAAGACTCGCCCTGACCACCCCCTTAAAAATCAGAGGATGCAAATCATATAAATTTTTCCAAAATTATTCTTGATTTTTTTCAAAAAATTTCAAAATCAGAAAATTTCATATCACCGAAAATGACTCAATATTGGTATCATATGAAATAGACAAAATAGACAAAATTTTGAGAATAATGAGTGACAAATAAAATTCCAAAAATTAAGCTTTTGATCAAAAATCAGCAAATTAAAATTATAAATTTCATTCATGAGGCATTAAGTCGGCTCTGGAACCGATAATTTTCCGCGAAAAATGTGGCGCATAATTTTTTTATCATTTACAATTGTTTTCTTGACCAAATTCGTAGTTGACAGCCTAATTAGGACACTCAAAGTAATCATTTCTTATTATTTTGTTGTCATTTTTGATCTGCATCTGAAACCTACGTCATTCACGCTTCATATTCTTGTCAAATTATTTGTTATTACGATGTTTCGACGAGATTGTAAGATGTCCATTTGACAGCTCAGTCTTATTGCGTGTACGTGGTATAGAATTATTGATAATTGGGTTCCTTGATTCTGAGCTTACAGCTATTTCATATAATTCACAATAAAAAATATACATTATATATATGGACACAACTATGTTAGGGAAAACCCCCCAAACCCCCCTAATTGTGTTCGATGTTAGCTTCCCCCACGTTGGGGGAGACCCTCCAAGCCCCCCCAAATTGTATGGTTGTTTTGGAAGTTTTATTATATGTGGACACGACTATGTGGGGGAAACCCCCCTAAGATTTTCTGAGGCCCGAAATTTTAAGGCCCGAAATTTTAAGGCCCGAAATATCCGAACTAAACCGATCTTGAAAATCTGCTCGGATGCCCTTCCCTGCTCAAAGGGACTCAAAAAAATTTATATACTCCGTAGCTACAAATTTGACGAAAGCTACCTAATCATGGTCGAATTGTAGCGAAATTAAAGATGAATTGACATTCTTTATGACTTTCATTGTACATTTTATTATCGGTTTGTCGTTCAAACTTTGAACTGTCAACAAAATCAAGCATTCAATCGACAAAAATTTCATTAACCCTTGGACGTGCAAAACGTCATTTGAGGTTTTGAAAAGTTTAAAACCTCTCAAAAAGGAAGAATTAGAGCTCTAAAAATAAGCAAAATCCTAAATAGAGTTTGCCCTAAGAATATCAAAAATTCTATTTAAAATTATTTTCGCTGATCCGTTCAGAAATTATTTTTCCTACTTTTTTGGCCAATTTCTTCAAAAGAACATTTGATCGCAAATCCTTTAATCCTGTCAAACTGCAGAAAGTTTCTGAGGAGATCAGTTTTTAAAAAGTCTTTGGAGAATCTGTGATTTGAGTAATAATGACTCTACTGTTGCTAGAACTCTTGTTTTTTTTCGCGAGTGATTTCTGAAAAAATAGAGAAAATGAAAAAAATTCTAGACTTTGAGAAAAGACTTTTTCAGAAAAATTAATATTTGATTTTCATTTATATTCTGGTGAGAAAACTAGTGAGATATAGCATGATGAGATTAATCATAAAAATTATGTTTCAAAATAAAATATACAGTAAGTGACCCTTAGGCGTTTTTTGTATCGAATTTGACTGATATAAAGTTCAAATTTAGAATTTTTAATTACTCTCATAGTGATTTTTAGTTATGATTGATCACAAAGTTGGTTTATTGCAAGTAAAAATTTAAACTCCCCCGTGTCTAAAATGGCCAAAAGGTCAAAAATTACGAATCGGCGTACCAGAAAACTGACCCTGAAATAGAAAACTACTGAGAAATTTTTTCGAAATTATTTCAGTGCCAACACCATTTTTCCGCATTTTTTTCGGTAGTAGCGCATGTCATCGACCACTACGCTGATTTCTCTGGTGAAAATTATCGTTAGTTTCCTCTGTCAATTTAAAATTTTCGATCATATCTGTTTCATTCATCTCATGTATAAGATCTTCACCCGAGCTCATCGTCGGAAGCAGAATTAGAGTTCTCAGGCTCATTATCTTGATAACACAAAAGATCTTCAAATTAGGCATTTCCATATTTTTAATTTTTTTTTTTGAAATCAGAAATGAAACCTTTATATATTTGAATTTGAAGCCATCTACCGTTCAAAAATATCAAATTCGGTAATCTGCAGAATGCGGCAAAAGTATGCTTGATTTAAAAGATATCCCGCTGAGTTATCATGCAGCATGATTCATGCTCACAGCCGTGTTTTGTATTAACTCAGGTTTTTGTTACGATTTCCGACAGCTTTAATTAATCATTCGAAAACATTTTTTCACTCTCAAATTTTTTCATTTTTCAAAGCTTTTCTTCGCGTTTCTAAGTGTGGAAAGTAGAGTTACGAAAAAACGGGAAGAGATATTTTTAATCAGAAGACGTCATTAGAAAGCAAAGGTTTGAATTAGTTAATTTATCATAATAATAATTTATGGAAATTATCAGATTTTTCAAGAAATTCAGAACTAAAAACATCATTTTTCTTGCTTATTTATGTATCTTTTAAAAGTTTATTTTAGTAATCCAATAAATTAACTTTTTGCTTATATACAAGTTTGAAATATGATAAATCCTATGTTTAGTTATCACAGTATGAGCGCTCAAAGTTGAACCTCAAATGAGGTTTTTGTGCCTTCACTGAAGTTTCGATGATACAATGGTAACAAACTTCCATGGCCTCGCCTTTGGATCGAAACCTTGAGAAGGCTGGATGAGCTGGAAGGCGTTTTTCTTGAGAAGTTGAAAATCCTTTCTACTTCAAATGACAGCTTGACAGGAACCAGTATGGACAGATGAAGGCTTTAAGCCCGACAATGAAGATGCTATACAATAATATTTCTGTTGTTTTACATATCCGTCGTACGGTACGACTCGTACCCTCTGTGACTTAATATTATTTTTTTCACGTATTTCAAGACATAAAATATATGCAATATTACAGCTAAACAAAATGAACTACTTACAGTTCATTGAAGTGTTTTATAATGATCATCCCTGACCAGCCCTGTTTTTGCGATAAGATTAAATTGGGTTGGCAGTAAAATGGCAAAAACGTACATCATTTTATTAGTTTGGACTGTCAACAAAATCAATCATGCAATCGACAAATTGCTTATTAAATGAACTTTACTTAGTGTTTTATAATGACCAGCCTTGACGAACCCTGTTTTCGCGATAAGATTTAATTGGGTTGGCAGTAAAAGAGCAAAAAATTTTTTTTTGGTATTTTCGGTAAGCAAATTTTTTAAAAATTATTGGATTTATGCACTTCAGAGGGCAATCTAGATCTTAAACGTATATTTGCAAATCAAAACACAAATACAGGTGTAGCTGATCGTAAAATTTGCCTTTTTTTGAAATAAATTATTTGATGAAAATTTCAGATTTTTATCCATCAAGAAAGTTTTTAAGACCTTTATCGCGCTTTGAAGCACACGAATCCAATAATATCTGGAAAAATAAAGTTTTCTTGCCCGAAAATGTCAAAAAAGTTTTTTTTTCTCTTTGAAATTTTTGCTCTTTTACTGAAAAGTTGGCAGTGCCAACTGTTTGAATGTATCCTGATACATTTTGATGAATCTCGTCGTTTAATTTTCTGATTTTATCAGCATGCAATAAAGACATTATTCTCAGTTTGTTCAGTACCTAAGATGTACGCGCAGCTGTTTAACGGCATATATTATAATATGTTTATGCAGCCCTCTAGCGGTATTATTCTTATCGGCGATTTCAACTAAATTATCATCAAATGTTGTATCAATTATTATAAGAAATAAATACTTTTGGTCCTTTAAGTCTTTCACTTAAAAAGTATGATGGTTCTTAATTTGAAATTTTCCCGATAAAACACACTTAGGGGGGTTTGGGGGGTTTCCCCCCATATAATCGTGCCCCAAACAAACATTATTCTCAGTTTGTTCAGTAACGATACCTTTGTTCAGTATGATACCTAAAATGTACGCGCAGCTGTTAAACGGCATATCTTATAATCTGTTTATACAGCCCTCTAGCGGTATTATTCTTATAAAATCAGCGATTTCAACTAAATTATCATCAAATGTTGTATCAATTATTATAAGAAATAAATACTTTTGGTCCTTTTAGTCTTTCACTCAAAAGTATGATGGTTCTTAATTTGACATTTTCCCGATAAAACATAAGCCAACATGGGCTTCAAGAATATTACTTAGGTCAGTCTTTTTGAAAACTAGGCTTCATCTTGCGTAAAACATGTTTCATATTTCTGTGGAAGCGTTTCGTCGATAAAAGCAATATTTTTCCTAGAATATGCAATAAATCACCGTTTTTTAGACTTTGTTCATCGGAAAATCTATCTCATCGTAGGTTAAATTATAAAATTCACTCAAATTAATGCAAAAAGTAAATCAGAGGTAAAAAAACTGCTGTCAAGACGTTTTTCTTAATTTCGACCCCAAACTGAAAATATGAATTTTTCAAGGTCATGTAAAAAAATTTCAAAACAAAATGTGCTTCGATTTTTTCGAAAGTAAGCTCAAAGAAAGCTGGGGAAACACTGAAAAGAAGCTTGGCTTAGGTCAAGCAGAAATTTTGAAGTTTTAGTGGTCAAATTGAAACAAATGTTATCTTCTACTAAATTTTGAAAAAATTCTCATACCGAATGTGTTTTAGCTTTTGGGGTGTTCCCCGAGGAGATTCACGCTTAACCAATCAGAGCGCGACTTGGTTAGTTTATTTAAGGGGCGTTTCAATCTCCTTGGGGAAAACCCCAAAAGCTAAAACACATTCGGTAGAAAAATCTGAAAGACTCAAATCTCATGGTTAAGATTTTTTAAAACATAAACGATTGGTTTGGTGCATTTGTATGAGATAATGACTGCAGAAAATGTAGGAACCACCAAATCATTAAGAGATATTAAAGGCATACGGATTATGTATCAGTACCATCAGAGTTGGCAAGTAATTTTTTGTTTCGCAATCGTCAAGTTTGGCGATTGCAATATGGAAATTTTCCTCAAAAAATTCGAAATTATTTTTAAATCTTATTTTCACCCCATTAAACTTTCCACATTTGATTAGTCAATACTTACTCGTCACTGCGCACGAAATTTCGTCGTTTAACTCCGTCATACTCTAAGGGTATTCTTAGGTCGGGACTCATGACTTGAGATCACAATCTTATTTTATTCCGGGTCAGGCTATCTGAGACATCTGAAAATAGCCTAGGATATTCCGTCATTATCGACGAATCAGACTCGTGGAGAATGTTTAACTTAATTCCACCACCATCACTTTGGATTCAAATTGGAAGTTATAGTTAAAAAAATAATCAGAATATTCAAATGAGAATTTTGTCGCCTTTACGGGGATACCGGTCCGCATGACAATTTGTTTAATGTAAAGATCAATTTGATCGATTAGAACTCAAAATAACTGTCCTTAATGGGCTGGCTCATGCTGATTGTTGTCATTGTTGTTTTTTTACTGCTTTTCAACGGTCTATAACTTTTTTGTGAAATGTTTAAACATAAAAATGAAAAATTTATTGTTTCGAGAACATTTGTATAAATTGAATAAATAAAATCATTTTTTGATTTGTAACAAACTCGTAATCATAATACAAAAACGATTTTCAGACTGTATATTTTCGGCCAGAAGCTAAAAACTCGCGTAGATGATATTGAAATTAATTTTATCTTTACCAATTAGTTCGAAATTAAGTAGTTGTCAATCAAACGCGGAGGAAATTTACCATTTACCTTCAGGTCATTCGTAAAAATGAAAAAAAACAGTTTTCGTAATTTGCAATATAAGGGGCTTATAAAACTTCAATTTTTTTTCGTTTTTTTCGAAAAGATTCATCGCATAAAGACCTAACATATGATGGGATTGATTTCTGTCAATTTGAGTTTTTGATTGTTTATCAAAGGTTCCGCGCACACTGACATTTTGTTGCAAAGACACTTATTTATAAAAGAGAAAAAATAGAATACCCTGAATTAGTAACGCACAATGAACTACCATTAATAATACGACTGTGAGTACTTTTCAATTTAATAATATCAAATAAATTTGAAACTATTGAGAACCACATGTGAAGTAATTCAGATATATGGCCTCAAAAAATCACACACAAATACGCACCTTTTTATAAATAGAAAGGAGGACAACCTTAACAACAACCAAAAAATACACTCCCAGAAATTAAACTAAGATAACAGATCCCTCAAGACAAAACAGCAGTCTCTAACAACAAGGGTCGGAATCGCGAAAAAAAACGCACACCCCAGAAGGGAAATCCTATACCAGTTCAGAGGGATACTAGATCCACAACGACCGGGATAGCGGCGGCGATCGGGATTAGATCACTTTCGACTCTAAGGTCGCGACCCATTGGGCGGGGATACGGGAATGAAAATTATGACTAATTTAGGTCGGGACGGGCGGGATCCGGATTAATTTTGATACGGGACGGCTCCTCGGACCGTTTATAAATTTTCCGTGGTCAAAAATTATTATGTGAAGTATATAAAAATTAATTTTGAAAACCATAATATCATAAGAAAGCGTTCTAAGAACACTGCTTCAGAGTGGGCCATATCATGCACCCTGACTATATAAAAAAGTCCTAATTTTCGGGAGATTACTGGTTGATTTTTTTGAACTTATTCATGATGTGGTATCCCAATCACCCGTTCGATTTGTGACTCCAAAACAAAAACAAACGGAAAAGGTTCAACGTTCTGGCTTTTTAAACCATATAGAAAAAGCCAAATATTTTTTCGATTCGATCAGGGTTTGGATACGAATTGTTTTGCGTAACCTTTTTTAATTCTTCAAGAAACTTAAAAATAATAGACTCACTTCCGACCTGCATGAAGTCATGATTCGCGATATTACATATGTATTTGTCATAAAATCTAACCCTTTTTATATTTTTTCGGAGACTGTGATTTATTTCAAAATTAGTAATTAAACTAGTATACAGTAAAGTTTTTCATTGTATATGTGAATATAATCATTCAAGGATTATTATCATCAACAAATTGGCAATCAGAAATACCAAATTTATTTTCGATGTTCGCGTTCTCTATAGGAAATGTTAAATTACTGATATAATATTTCATTTACCTTCGAAAATTAATATTATATATTACCATAGAAAATTTCTGCTTTTTGTCGATAGTACTCCGTTTTTTGGATTTACTTATAGATAAATATATCTTTGAAAATTGGTGGTTTTCTAGTTTGAAACACACTGGCCGGAGCTGATGCATTCGATGATAGAGGTAGTGTAGCTCGCGAGTGTTAGGGTGGTCTGTGTTGGATGTCTGGTACACAACGCTTCTTGCAATAATTGAGTGAATAAGCTTTGAGGTGGTGAAAATAAACTCTTTACTGGCATACAAACAAATTTTTGAGGAAACGGTAAAAAAAAGTTAACTCTAGATAATTTAAAAGACCGTCTAAATGAAAACTAATAATGTATGGTTTATAGAAGAATAAGTAATAATATTTATCGTTATTTCTGTCGTGGAATTTTTAGTTATATCCAAATCATCATGCAACGCTCGTTTTAAATTAAGCATCCTTTATCAGCCGAATATCGAAATACGTAGCTCAGAACGTCTGTTTTTGAAAATCCTTAAATTTGGAATTTTTAAGCAAATTACTGCAGCATCTGTTTTAGGACTGGTAAATTGACCCAGTTTTCCATTCTGAAAGCATATTTTGAAGATTAATTATCTTCTTTCCGCTCTTAATTTGATCGCATTATTTAATACGATATATTTTGACACCTCAGACTAAACTATACCAATTATTATTACCGAGAATAAATAGAGGAAAGTTAAAGACTACCGATTCAACAAAACATCTCCCCCTGATGATAAGGCAAAAATTGTTCTATTTAAAAAATATAATCATTTGTGGGAGCTGCGCATCCCAAACTGATTGATATTGTATAAAATATATTATTTTAGTCTA
>SCLH01062553.1:0-22219 GCA_004367855.1 Oikopleura vanhoeffeni
ATAGATACCGCGTTACACTCTCATGCGCCAAAATGCTGAAGTTTGACAGATACTAATAGGTGGCTTGTCACTCAGCGCCCCCTTTTCTAGATTGGGCTATAAAACCAGCTGACACGACCAGCAAAGGTTCACTCAGGCAAAAACCCTGAAAGGTAACGGAGGGGTAAAATACAGTAGATACCCAGTGACTAATCTTACTTTTTAGTGATTTGCGGTTTGGTTTGGAAGACAAGATTCCTCTTGTCAGATCGATTGGACGTGCAGCTTTGGTGTGGATTGGCAGTCGCGGTTGGAACTTCGAATAGTGTATCCCCGGTTAGATATTTATATCCCGCCGAGAATATCACTATTCAGAAAACTGTAAACCGGACCGTTCTGTACCATTTACTGCGCCCCAAGTTTACTAATAAAGTAACATTCGAGCAAGACATCCTAGCGTGTACAATTTTGCATAGTCAGAGTGAGCATAATCCTAACTTAGATTTACGTGGTGCCTGAGACGTGTGAGGAAAACGTTGCACGCCTCTTTGTTAAAATTGTTTCATATTATTTTCAATCTTTTTCAAAATTTTCAAATTTTGTCCTTTTTCGGAAAATATTTTTGTTCAATTTTTTTTTGTTACCTTAATTATTTTTTACGAGATATAGCTTACTAAGACTCATAATTTTACCCACCTAAACCGCAAATCTAGCCCATAAAATGGCCTACGCAACGAGAAACGGTAATTACCGTCCAGGACAAGTTCCTTATGCTCATGATTCAGCATTGATTGAAAAATCATTTTCGAAACAAAGTTTCTACAAACCTGATACAAATAAAGTATCAGATGGTGACATTCACACCACCAACGAGATTATCAACAATATCGAGGATAATGTAGAAAAACGTCTACGTGAAGAAAAATATACCGGTAAATATAACTGGAAAAATCTTCCATGGTTTTGGAAACCACCTTCGCATAATCATACGGCCCAGGATGATCATACATGTGGGGTCCCAGACTCGGTAGACTCTTTTGATGAAATGCAACAGGATTTCCGGTATATGCTTACCGAAATCCGCGATCTTGTAGGAGATACTAGATCCATCTCTACTGCTGAAGATCACAGCAAAACTCAAATAATTTATGGTGTTGTAGAGAACAATTGTTGCAAAATTATTTGCACACCCGAATCACTTCATAAAACCAAACCGGACATCCAGACTACGGGAACTCGTTTCGTAGACTTTTTTGGAGGAGGTAGTTTTCCCTCAGATCAGGAAAAAACTATTTCCAATTTTTTCAAGCCTGAGAATGTAGCAGAAATCCGTAGAGTGCTACATATTACAATTAAGGTACTACTTAGGAATTTACCAGATACGGTAAAAATCCAGTTCAATCGCGGGAAGTTGAGAAATTGGGATAAGTGCAAAAAATTACTTCTCTCAATCACCCAGTGTCGCGCGAAAGAACCACCAATTATGAAAATTTTCGCATTTATTAAGAGCATCCCGGATTTAACAAAATTCGGCATTAAAGACTCGTCAATTGTTCAAACTTTGCGGGAGCTTTCTAGTATGTTTTTTCAAAACTACAAGGATCCCATAAATCTTGGAGAAATTGACGGGGAAGAATACGGATTTATTGGCCGGGAACTTTTTTCACCTGGTTTAAATTTTAACCATATTCTATTTACTTTAGCAAACCGCAGCTTTTCCGAAGTCGAGGAGATTTTTTCTAGCATGGCTAGAAAAAAGGACTTAACTTTAGATGAGCTGAGCTTGCGTCATATTCTCGAAAATAAAAGGGAATTACACGATAAGCTTAACAAAAAGTCCAGAAATAAAATGGATCTTTTGTTTCAAACCTGGGAAAGCGCTTATCAGACCCATCCCAACACTGCAGGAGAGCAGTATATTAAGTTACTCAACGGGTCGGCTAAAATCGACGAGGAAAAAGAGAAATTGCGAAAACCCACAGGTCTTAATTCGGTAGATACCGATTCGGAAGACGAGTTTTACGAATGCGAATCCGATAATGGCACTATAAATTTTGTGACCATAAACAGATTTAACGGTAAAATGAGCCAGGGTAAAAAGAAAGGTAGAGTTTTTGTTAAAAGGGATTTTAATAAAAACGGGAACGGAAGATTCCCGGATAAAAAGAAGGGATTTAGACCAAGTAATCCCCGAAACCGGGAACCTAACAAGGAACGAAAATTTGGAAACAAATTTAATAAACGGAAATTTTCACGCGATAATTTCCGCAGTAGAGTTGAAAATTTCAAAAATAATAGGAACCGCTTTGCGGTAAAAGATAATGCTAAAAACCGCACCTTTTACGCATTTCCCGAAGAGGAAATGGACGGATTAATGAGTATTGTTTTAGAATACGTCAACGAGCGAGATGAAGAAGATAAAATCGATCAAATGGCGGAAGAAGGCGAACCATCGACTAATTCTGAGCAGGTTATGGAATTAGTAGACGAAGGAAATGTCAATTTGGATAACTTCAAAATTGGTGGAGGTAAGTTCAAGTCTATTTACGACATTTCTTATAAAAAATTAGCCGAAAAGCTTATTAACGATTTTTACAGTTACATTAAGTGGTTGCTAACAAAATACCTTCAGGTATTTTCGAAATATAACTATTTTATTCAGAATAAGGACACCGGTGACCTGGAAAAGCTGATCGAATTTACAAGCTGCAATATCGCATCTAACTGGGACAACAATATCCAATTGTACCAGTTTCGTCAATCTGTATGCACATCTGTAGTTTCAACTTCATGTAGGGCAATTACGATAAATAAAATTATCAAAGTTAAAAACAATTTCGAATACATAGAATTTGCCATAAGTACACAAAAATTCAATGTATTCGGCGACTCTGGTTCCGACTTTTCGATCTGCAATTCTAAAATGCTAGCAACATTCCCAAAAATTTTCAGTCTTACGAAATTTGTAGCAAAAGTCTTAATATTTAAAGATTTCGCAGGAAATATTACTGAATGCAAGTTTCGAGTAGATATATCTTTTCCAACAAAGTCAGGGATAGTTAAAATCCAAGACGTTTTTGTAACCAATTCTGATACTATGAACCATTTTATTTTAGGCAATAATAACCTAAAAATTTTCGAATATTTAAAATATATTAATGATAATACTATCGTTTCCCAAAATAACATGGTTTTTATCAATTCAGTATCAGAAGACACGGTAGACTTTGAAGTTTTAAATAAAAAATGTGACAATTTTCTGTTTTCAAAAGACGATAAAGTAGTAAAAGTTTCTACAAACGAATATAGCACTAACGACCAAATCATCTCCAAAGGGATTCGTTTGGACGTTAAAATTAAAGGTGAATACAAACCAGTCAAAATGATTTTGGACTCGGGGGCGAGCTCATCTTTAATTCATAAAAAATTATTGGATTTAATTCCAAATATCGAAACTTTTCCTTGTAAAACTATAGCCACGGGGGCATCCGGAATCGAAATAAAACTATTAGACTATCGAGCTAATTTTTCCCTGATCACAGATAATTTAAAATTAAAAATGCGTAATGTAGTGGTAACGGAGGTAGGACCCTGGAACATCATCCTTTTCGGGCAATCCGATATGAAATTAAATAATTTCAAATTAAATTTCCATGGTGAAACCAGCCTATTTTTCGGCAAGACCCCAATTAAACCCCTACATAAGTTAGTGGTTAAAAATATGTTCAATTTTATGAACGAAGTTTATGAATCTAGTTTTTTAAATTTAAAAATGGAAACCCCTGACAATGAAGAGTATACCATCCCTTTTGATATTGGAGGAAAAGTGTTAAAAATTAAGAAAAAAGTTAAAAAGGGGGTTAATCCGAGCGACGTTATCAGCGAACCAAACGTTACTAAAAATCAGTTGAAAATTTGCCCAGACTCTGAAAGAAAATTTTACAGCGAAATAGAAATTATTGCAAAAAAGTTCAAAGAAACATCTTCTATCAGTGAAGTAGAAGTAAACGACCTTTTTTCGGAGCTAGGTTTCAAAGAGGATGAAACTATTGTAGCTGAAATTTGGGAAATTTTGAACAAGTATGAACAAACGTTCAGAGGGGATGTGGGCACGGTCAACGACGACCGATACGTGGTAAGGGGGAAAATTGACGGTAAAATGTCAAGCACCCGAGTCGCAAATTATTTTAATAAAATGACCGATGATGTCAGGGAGGCCCTGACCAAAAAACTTAATGAGGAAATCGCCAACGATGTCCTCATTAAGGTACCAAAGGATATGATTCCCCAAAACATTATTAGTATCTTCGCAGTAGGAAAACGTAATGACATTGGGGACATGGTCCTTAACGCTCACAGTTGTAGAATAGTCCTTGACTGTTCTAGAACTGTGAACCAAATGTCGCACTTCAAAGCCACTCAGGCGGATGGCATTTCCCAAATAATCAACAAAGCCGCCAGGTTTACTAAAAGGGGCCTTATTGGCACCCTTGACATCCAGTCGATGTTTTATTGTTTTAAACTCGACCGGAAACTTTGGCCGTTTTTCTGCGTAGAACACCCAGATATGGGACTTTTTTGCTATAAAAGGTGTCCCATGGGCTGGGCAGTTTCCCCACAATCGGTCCGAGAATTCATGCTACGCATCCTTTACAAATATAAGGATAATTTGTGCAGATATCTGGACGACATCATTTTCTGGGGATCTACTAAGAAAGAATTTCTTGAAATATTAAACGGAATTATGAGTACATTAACATTTTTTAATTTTCGGGTCAAAGGATCTAAAATGAAAATTTTGGGCACAAAAATAAAATTATTGGGAAAAACATTAAACAATGGGGCGATAGAGCCCAACGTACATGTAATACAAAATCTGGACAAAATGTCAGAAATAAACATCACCACCAAAAGGATGTTAAAACGATTCTTAGGGTGCGCGTCGTATATTTCTGACCATTTGCCCTATTCTACCAAATTACTGCATAAATTAAGAATAGAGGCCACTGGTATTAACACGAGCCCTGTCAAATGGACAGATGAGCTGATTGACGAATTAAATACAGTTAAAGTCAAAATCAACCAATTAATCACGTTACACCCGGTTGATAAAGAAAAGGAAATCTACGGGGTAGTAGATACTTCCTATTTTGCTAACGCAGCGTTTTTTTATCAAAAAGAAGGTAATGTGAAACATTTTGTAAAATTATTTTCACGAAGACGGTCTGATTTTGACAACAAACGCCAGCCTTCGTCATGTGAGGTAGAGCTGACCGGACTGTTAGCAGCCATGTTGGCCGCAGCACCGGAAATTGAACAGACCAACAAAACTTGTGTAATGTACACAGATTCGCAGTCAGTCGCAAAATTATATAAAAAATTAAGGACCTCGGGGGTCCCTACTACAGATCGTAAAATCAACGAGTGTTTCGCAAAACTCTCCTATTTTAATTACGAAATAGAATACGTTTCAGCGAAAGACCCGTCGATACATTTTGCGGACTATTTATCACGCACTAAAGAAGCATCTACCCTATGTAAAGGGTGCTTGGTTTGCGATATTGTCGATAGTTCAGGTGATCTGTTTTTTAAGAAACAGGAAAAATTAGCCAAATTTATCTGCTCCACAAAATTTGAACCAAAATTGGTACCTACGATGAATTTTGAAAAATTCATGACACTACATTTAAAAGTTTACCCTGAACTACCAGAAGAGATGACATACCCATACTGTACGTTAGGATGGCAGAACAGTCTGATTCCCAATCCCGATTTAGGTCGATTCAACAATGAATTTTTATCAATGGAATTTTTCGCGAAAATATTTAACAAAATAATTAATCCCGGAATGAAAATTTCGGATATCATTGATAAATGGGACCTAATCGACGAATGGCAATCAGAATGCCCTACCATCCGGAAAGCTAAAGAAGTACTTGCTAACAAACAAGACGCACCGAATAAACTAAGAAAAGTGGGCACACTTATTAATAATCAGGAGTGTAAACTCCTTAACAATTGCTTAGTCCGTTTCGACCGCGATTTAGTTAACGAAAAATTAATTAAAATTGTTCTCCCAGAATCATGCAAAGGCCAAATCGCGGTAGCACTTCATAATACTTTTGGGCACGGGTCGGTTTCCCGTTTAGTAAACGCGGCAAAACGTCTTTTTGTAATCAAGAATGTAGCAGACCAAATTTCTACATTGTGCAGTAATTGTAAGGAATGTATAAGGATGAAAAAATATCGACCTATCGCTCGAGAAATGAAAAATTTCGAGGAAGAAACCCTAAACGTCGAACGAATAGGGATGAGAATACTGGGGGATGAGATACATCGTACCATGCCGAATTCACTTTTGGCCAAAGTTAACACCCGCGCAAAAATTGTCGAAAATAGATCAGTTAAAATCTTTTTCGCGAGTGAGTTCCTAACCAGATTTGCAATTTCCATTTTAATCAACGGTAACTTGAACAGCGAAAAATTAAAAGATATCCTTTTTCAAGTTAAAAATAGGTTAGGAGCAACTGAGCCTGACGATGCATATCTTACCATCCGCATGGACAGCGTGTCTACTCACGCAGCCCTAGTCGATGATGAAGACATACGGAATTGGGGTATTAAAATATGCCTTATAGAGAAAAACACGGGGTCAAAAAATAGACTTGCTCCGCTAGACGGGCGCATTGCAATTTTTTCTAAACATTTAAACCTAGAATTAGGCCGAGCAGGCATTAGTAAAGAAGTCGCGATTGAAGAAGCGACCAAAAAGTACAATTTCACGATTGGGGGTGAGGGCCTTAGGCCAACAGAACTTTTTCACGGCCGATACGTACACGGCAAACCTTTTTTGGTTAACATTGCAGATTTGCAAAAAGCGACTATCTTACTAAGACGGTGCGTCCAAAAATCTGTCGAAAATAAGCGAAATGAAACTCGGAAAATTAGACCTTTTAATTTCATCCCTTTCGAACTAGGAATGATATATAAAGATAGAAACAGAATGCCTATTAAAATGGGGGACATTATAATGATAGACGAGGGAGGCTATAATAAGGAAAATTATAGGCCATTATACAAAATTATTTCAAGTACCGAAATACCCACTGGCATAGACTGGGATACCGGTCTAGTGTCGGCCAAAAAATTGGATCTAAAAATCCAAAAATTAGGCAAAATTTTTATTTGGCAAATGGAATGGATCATTCAGATAGTAGACGGAAGGGAGTCTAGTCTAAATCTCAAAGCCATGACGGACAATATTAACACCGAAATTAAGCAATTTGCAATAGAAAGTTACGGAAATTTTAATGCTGATTTATACTCATAAACGGCTTTTTCTTTGTGAAATATTATTTATTTAACCTTGGGGGAAGATACATATTTATGAAATTAAGGTTTAACAAATAAAATTGGTTGCAGCAGAACAAAGCCTTTGTCGATTCCTTGAAGCAAAAGTTGGGCTTGCTCCATCCACTGAATATTGATCTCAGAATTTTCCGAAGTCTCGTAACGCATCAGAAACATCCATCCTAACTCATTGTCCGAATAAAAATCCATTAATCTCCTTAAAAGAATGTTTTTAATATGATCATACCCTCTTCTATTTTTTGAATTTTTTTTAAAAAATATTTAGGAAAATCTGTTTTCTCAATTTTTTTTTAAAAAAAAGAAGAAAAATGTTTTAACTTTGGTAAATTTCGAATACCTTAATCTTTGCATGAAATATAATTTCGCAGCCCGTTCTCCCTCGGTGAAAGCATGCAAAGAATTTTCCACCCCCAGCAGTTTTAAACGATCCCGATCGGAAAGCTCAGTAGCACAAGCAGCAAAAGTACCACTGTACTCAGTCATGTTTTCCGTTTACCTATCTATAATTAAGGGAGATAACTACTATATGCTAAAACGGTGATTTTCAAAATACAGACTAATCATGAACTATAAAAGGGGGAAAATCGAAAAATTTTAGACCAAAAGACGACAGTCCAAGAGAATCAGAGGCAGCATGCCCACTGGTTTCGTGGGTATAAGCCAATTCGCGGAGCTGATACGCCTTACAAGCAGATGCAGCAACTATCCATGAATTAGGCATCAAAACTATACGATCGTCATCATTCAGATCAACCTTCTTAAAAGACTGATCATCCATTTTTAAATCCCATTTGCGCTCTAACGGCTCACCGTGATGGTCAAACAAATATCGACGATTCAGAAATTTGAAATGTCGCAAAGTACTGCGACGGTATTTAGCCTTTTCAAAAGTAGTAACAAACGTGTGTCTGAATTCGTCTATATTTTTCCGTGGGACCACCACGGCAGCAGTGTTACCGAACCCAAATGGGATCGGATTCGGGTTGGTTAAATGATAAGGATCAGCAACCAAAAATAACACTTGGTCGTTATAAACCAAATCATCGATACGTGGAAATTTTTGTTTAAGCAGCATTAACTAAAAATTGGGGTTAAATTTTGTCTCAATTATTTCTATTTATTTTTTTCCTAAAAAGAACCCGGAAAAAATTACATATAAGAATTACTTCCACTAGAGTATACGAAACCTTCGTATAATCTGTTGTCAAATCAGGATTTTCAGCCTCAGAATCCTCGCATTTCAAATCTACTGACTGATTACTATCATCATCGCCCAATGAAACTGAAAACTCAGAAACGCTTGTACAAACATCGCGAGGAACTTCTAATAAACTCGAATCTAACTTCTCCATGACTACCGATCAATATCTTGAAAAATTAGTGTTTAAAAATTTTTTTGTTTTACTTAAAAAAATAACGTATATCTCGCGTATTTACTAAAATATTTTTTTATCAAAAAACAACCGTATTTTAATTTTCTAAATGAGAATAAATATGGTATCAACTAATGTCAGAGTTTTTTCAGTGGTCAACCACAAGGGGGAAAACCCAGCTTATTATCAGCAATCTGACTTTTTCGAGTCAATTAACCAGATAAAAATGAGCAACAAAAAGTAAGATTTTTTTGGTTTTTGTGTCCCAATTAAATTACCGTATATTGAAATTTAAAAGGCCGAATTAATATGAAAAAACCTACATTAATATTTATTTCAGTGATTTCACCGACGATTTTGAACTTCGAAATCGACACCCAGAAGCTCACCAAATGAGCCATGACGGCGATGTAATATTCCTGCTATCTAAACCTACCCAGTTACAATCCGAACTGGTTCAAAACGAAGGAGTAATGGTTACCAACAGATTGGACACCAAATATTTCCGGAAAAAGTTTTTAGACCTCTACGAGGAAAACCTTTTTCAGAAAACATTTCTGTCCGAGTTTTTGGTACTCCAAAAATCCATCGTTTTTGACCACGCAGGTCAACAACTAAACGACCAATGGTTCATGCGAAACACGGGTCAGATGGCAGAATCCGATCCCAGCAAGATCCCGATCCTCATGCCTACAGAATGGGTAACCGATTCCAAATCTCTTCGCCGATATTTCGATAGAATGAATCGACGAACTGAAAAAGAGGCAGCGATCTCGTTAGAAAACATCAGACCTCCAAAAATTGGTTTGCTCAATGAAAATTTTCATGCTAACGCCAGCTCAAACCCTCCTAATTTTAGTAACTCGGTCGCCAGCGAAGCTAGTATCAACAAGGACGATTCCCAATTCACGTTGGTACCGAAATATAACGATCCACAAAGCTATGGAAATTTGTCGTTCAATCGAGAATAAACTCTGCGGAATATTCACTGTATTAATTATATATTTGGTAATGGAAACATTTTGAAAATATAAACCCAGGAAACTGCGGAAAATACAACTTTTAGTTTTGACTTTGTTTATTTAAATGTACGATATGACGGTTTGAAGATAAATGAGCAGGTTAAATTGGTATCTAATTATCTAATTAATGATGATTTGCAGTTTTATTTTTCAAATAAAATTAGTTCGGCCTTATCTAAATTGTTCATGTGGACACCAGAATTGAATGTAGGGTTGCCACCCTCACAATGTAACATGTATTTAATCTCCAGTTTTCCAGGAAAATCATAAACGACTTTTCCATCAGGTTGATCGTGTCCAGTATACTGAACAATTGTCTGAAATTTCGGATTGAAATAAGTACCTTAAATATTTTTTTTTATGTTTCGGCCTTTAATTCTATTTTATGGTTTTAATCAATTTTTTTCTAATCAACTAAAAATTCCAAAATTTTGTATTAAGAAACATACTCCGATTATAAACTAGGGGTCAATTTAGGTTTTTCAGAAAATATTCTCTAAAAATCAGTCTACTATGAAAACTTCCTTCAAAAGTAATCATGACGTATTTTAAATCCTGTAACATTATATACAGGGTCATAAGGAGTTAGTAGTCTAAGAAAATAATATCTAACCATCACATTAATCGAAAAATCTTACCAGAGTTTTTGAAAGCCCGGATAGGAGATTGCATAAAGGGGTATCGGCGACGATACTTATTATACAGCGTCGCCGCGGTTTGAACTATCTGGTATAATTCAGGTTCGGTGGAACCAGTGAGAGTATCCATTAAATAAGCCAGGGTGGCGGTGAGGTTACCTTTGTCCAAAAATTGGACACTATTTACATTAACCTCTTCACATAGCAAAGCGGTCTTTATAAAATGCAAATGGTCAGAAACTTCTACCGTTTGATATAGCAGTACATTAACCATTTTTAATTTTTTGTTCGTGACTTTTCCAACTCGAACCCCTGAAAACTCACAATTAAAACCTAAGAATCAAAAATGTCAAAGATACTATACAGTACTATGAAACACAAATACTGTAATTTCGACTAAACTAATTTACCTTATTTTTCAAATTTTCTTATTTTCGAAGCTAATTTTGTCTCACTCGCGCAGCCGGTCGTGCTATTTAAATGAGGACAAAATCTGCTCTCTGGGTCCACGACCCAATCTAGAAATTACTTTTCAAATTCACAGATTGGTAAACAATAAGTACTTTTCGTTAAAATTAGTTTGTTTTTTTCTATTTGCCATAAAACTATTGATATATTTTACCTTACATTACCAGTTTTCGGATCACCTCACCATTTTTTCAAATACAATTATTTTATGGAAAATAATTCAGAGTTCGAAATGCAGAAAAACGAAGACATCGAACATATAATGGAAAAAGTGGAGATAAAAACCGATATCGAGACCTCATCAGATGAGGGAGCCGTATCAACCGATATGGAAGACCGTCTTCTAGACAACGAATCCATGACATCCGGAGGTAATTAACCGTTTTACGACGTAAAATTAATCAAGTAAAGTTCAAAATGCATTTTGTGTTTAAAAATTTTTTTTAAGTTCCCAGAGGAACTAGTAAATTATTGTCTATTCGACGAGAAATATAGATTCAATTTTTTGAAATTTTGGATTTTAAGTTATAATTAAATTTGCAAAATTTATTGCTGGTGCTTTGAAATTTGGGTTTTAGGAAAATCATTTTTATTTAATCATCGGTAAAATCTCTGATATAGACCATTCCCGATATCATCAAGTTTTGTGTAAAAAATTTTTTTTCTCCATAAACTTAAAATATTCGTTTTACACGCGCTTTTAAGGTATGCGCTACGATCCAGAAGCAAAAATGAATTGTAATTACTGTGCGGATTACAGAAAAGATTACCGTGGCATGGGGAAAAGATGCACTTTTCCTTGTCCAAGAATTAACGCCCTTGCACCAGAAGCACATTTCCGGTTCAGCAATTTTCGAAAATCCCAAGAATTGGCATGCGACGGTTACGCATCTTCATTAGTTTTCCAGAAAATCGAATCTGCGGCGGAACTGAATGACATTTTTGACGCAAATCGTATTTACGGTTTATCAAATATGTTACTGAAAGATTTTCTGTTACTTGATTATCGAATTACTGAACCACCGCACTTAGGAACAGTGCGAGACCGAGATTGGCTATGTAAGCTAAAATCTATGAACGGATACGTTTTGGTACCCACAGACGTAAAAAATGAACTACCGGTCATTAAAGCCTTTTTGAAACGTAAAAGCCACAACAAAAAACTTTTCTAGAAATTATGAAGCATCAATATGTAGTTAGTCCCGGTCAGATATATCCACATGCAAAACTTTAACAAACACCATTGTCAGTTAAAATTTTTTTTTTGTATCTCCCAAATAACGTAGTAATATGTAGTTTTTTTTCAATATTTAAATGAATTTTTATTTAAGACCGATACGGTTTAAAGGTACAGGGGAGCCGTCGAGCTTCTTCAGCACTATATGCACGGAGAAATCCAACACAGTTGACATACATCGATGGACCAAATTGTTCTTAAAAGAAACAGTTCAAGTAAGAAATTTCAATTTTTGCCGTCCAAAAATAATTTTTTTTCAAAGAAAAATTAAAACACTACATTAAAATGTATTTTAAATGATTACATAAAAGCCGTAGCAAGAGTATAGATTGTTAATTCAATTTGTAGGTTAGGACTCCGCTCATTATGTTAAGTTTTTTAAAAAACATTTTTGATGGTGCGCGAAAATTAGTTATATATAAAATAACATGTTACCTTTAGGCATATCCAGTGTGCGAAATTTTCCGTTTCGAGGCAACAAATCGATCAAAGTTGCAGATTTTTGACGAACCAAGTCATAAAGACCGAGACCATGTGGGGTCTCATGAAACGTATCTACACTGCCTTCTTCGGAGGTAAAATAAAGTTTCAAAAAAGCATCACCTGTAGCACGCTGCATTTTTCGAATCTCCATGGGAGAATTCATATTGGGGTGAACCGAGTGCCATTGGCCCAAAACCACCACTATACAAAGTGCAGCCAGCATATCGGCACGACTAATTAGTGTTAAATCGATTTCCAAGATCATACCTAATAAATTAATTGGTTAAGTTATTAAAACCTAGAATATGGAGAAACTTAGTCTGAATTTTCTAGGTTTGTTATAATAAAATATATGACCTCTCAATTATTGGAAAAAGTAAACATCGCAAACCGAAAGATTTCAAATTTTGTTTCACATTTGACTGTTTTTAGTTAGAGAAAAAGCAAACACCATAAACTAGTTTTGGAAAAAAAAGCACCATAACTGGTACTTTGAAAATCACTTTTTTCCATTTAAAAGTTTTTGATTTAAAAACACAAAGTAAACACCATAGACTAGTTTTTGAAAATAAGCACCATAACGAGTACTTTGAAAATCGCTCGATTTTTTTCTCCACAAAAAGCGATCACCATAAACTAATTTTTGAAACCAAGCACCATAACTGGTACTTCGAAAAAAATCCAAATTATAACTTAATAAATAATAAGCACCATAAATTAAATTTTGAAATCAAGCACCATAACCGGGACTTCAAAATTCCTGTTGTTTCCCAATAAATAAAATAATTCAGCTTTTGTTTCAGTAACTGAACAAGAATCGATCAATGAAGCCCCAGCAACTATGGACAAGTCTAACCAGACGTTCACCCGGTTTCAAAGGAGACAATTCCTAGTCGTACACCCAAATTTTTTATTTTCAGGCGTTAACACTCTTTTTATGCTATGCAAAAATAAAATATTCCAGCATAACATCAAAAATCCCCTGAAATGGGCACGTTTTCGAGAAATCTATGGTCCGTCTAGATATTCCGAAAAATTCAAAGTCACTATTTGTAACACACCGATTCATACCAAATTATATTCTTCGAGCCCAACTTTTTCATTAGGTCACATCGTCATTCCGGTTACTAATTTAGAAACCATTTTGAGTGAGATTTGGGCAAATATCACCATTTCTATTTTAAGCAGAAATCCAAAACGTAGTCGGAATAATAAAATAATTATAAATGAAGATGTGCTAGAAATGTGTCTCAAGTTTAAAATCATGTTATCTATTAGCTTATTTAAAGCAGATACCATGAGTTTTGAACAATTGTGCTCTAGCAGCGCTATCTTTCTGAAAAAACGAACTCAAATTAAAAAATTCCGAAAATTTTTAAATAATAGGGGCAAAGATTTGTCAATCTTGATTGACTATACCAGAAATCTGGGTTTAGAGACCAAGATAATTATGACTGGTGAAAATAACAATCGATTTTTCTATCATGGTAAAATTAAGATCACAAATTTTTTCAGACCTGAATTGAGCAAAAATTTCGCGGAATTGATTAACTTGTCTAATATCGGGGCAACACAATTAGGAAAAGTTTAATATTACTCACATCTGACCAACGAAGAAAACGGGCCACCGATTTCAGAGCCTTTTTTCAGGTTACAGGCATGAGCAATCCCAACTATAAGGAAAAGTTGGCGAACAAACTCTTCTGTCATATGTAGCTGACCATCTCCAGATGCACCTTAAAAATCATTTTTACATAAATTCACATTATGTGTCATGCTCACCGAGACTAAGATAAACGAGTTTTTCACCAACAGTGTTCGTTATACGCAAACCTCGATAGGTGTGATCTCGCGGCTCAATGCCTTCTGTAAAATTGTCCAAATGTAACTTATTGCCAATCATTTTCATCAATAAAATTTTCGCGGTAACCCACGACGAGCGCCCATGCGAGTCAACATATTGTGCACTAACATTCATTTTAATTAAAAATACTACATATACTGAATCATTAATTAAAATCCCAGTTTTTTGTAAATTTCTGACCATTATTATTGTTTAAAAACACTTAAAATACACTCACCGCGACAAACATTGGGCACAATTTCTTTCAAAATTATCTTCGTATTGCTGATGTTCGCACTGCATAGTCTGTAGAACTATTGAGGTATCATGCAACCGTTTTTGTAAAGCATAATTGTACCGGTACCCAGTATGCGAATAAATCTGACTTTCAACCGAATAAATAAAATCAGAAAATGTAGTTTTCTGAAGTTCAATATCAACCCCGCGGGTCAAAAATTTCGACTTAATTTCGCGTAACAATTTACCATAATCAACCTGTGACATAAACATGGGTACATAAAACTTTTGACCAGCTATGCGAAAACGAAAACGATGTGATTGATCGGTCACCACTTCTGAACCGTTATCCAAATTTTCAATCGGAATAAAATCATATGGGATTTGTAAAACACCCTCTGAGAAACTCTCAGATCGTAAAAAATCTCCAATAGGTTGTTCCTTATGAACCAATAATCCATCCAAAATATGATTCATAAAGGGGTGAAATCTAATATAATTATCGAATAAAACTTGATCTTCATATTCGTTATCAGAAGCAAAGAAATATTTCTAAAAAAATTAATTTTAGAAAACCCTCGAAAAGTATCATGAGACTTTTCAGTAGAAACAATATGCGGGACAGAATTCCCACCGAGTTAACTCTTGATGTAGTCGTAAATATCGGTCAGATATGGTCGTGCATGATTTATTATGAATCCGAGGGTTGTGAAGAAATAAGGAAAATTTTCCAATTAACTCGACCTTTTCGAAAAAATTCAATTATTACAAAAGAAAGTATTGGACACATAATGTCATCAGACCCAGTGATCCAAGCTGAGTGGGTCATAATCCGCGACATTTTGACCAACAATTTTGAAACAGAGGATTTTTATCGAACAAAATTGCTAGAAAATAAAGCAAAAATGGAAGGTTTCTATTACTAAAATAACCTAAGATTTTTAATGAATTAATATACCAAATTTAGAGCTCAAAACAACATGTCAAAAATTGCGAGCAGATATGTGCCAAACCAGAAAAGCTTATCTGGCGGTTCAACAGCAACTGAGAATGGCCTTAGAATTAGATTTAGACTAAAATGTTGTGACATATTTTTCTGCTTAAAATTAATTGATAACTTACTGTGAACCAATTTACCGTAATATTTCAAATATTTAATTTTTGTCTTTTTTTTCAAAAACCAGTTTAGAGATATGTCTCAAAACGGAGAAAACGAATTTGAGCCAGATCATGAAATGAATGACGAGGCCGAAGAACGTCTCCTAGAGGATTCAGCCAACATAGTGGCCGATATTAACCCATTATCTGAATCACCAGAAAAACCGGTAGAACCGGTTGAAGATAACTTTTTTGATTTCAAAAATGGAGAATCGCTTAATTTTGACATATTAGAACAGCGAACCATCGAATCAGCATTGCTAGCTTTAGCAAAACCGGTTCAACCGGTAATCCATTCTTTGATCAAACCCAAAGTGACAGATAATGAGTTAACACCGAGAACTCCATTGACTATTAATCCGGTAGACACTACGGCCCTATTCGCACCAAAAAAGAAACCATTCAGCCTCGCCCATTTGCTAGGGCAAACAACTGGACCAGTTTCAATAAAACCGGTTGATGCTGAAACCATGGAAGGAAAAAGGGACATGATAGCCCAAAAAGACAGAGACGCAAAAAATGAGGCAAAAAGAGAGTGTTTGGACAAATTCGCCACTATTGACACTCTACTCCATAATCTGATGGTAAGTTTTTACTTTACCTGTGAACGAGCCATTATTATTATTCCTTTTTCGTCAATACAATAAGTATATCGTTTCGAAACTAAATTTTTTTCTGAAAAAACATAAAACAAAATTTGTGTCAAAATTCTAGAACATTTTTGAGATTCAGCAATAACCAGTCTTTACTATAAACAATACCGGTCATACCGGTAAAATTTTCTCTACATATTTGTAACCTAAATAAATTAGCACATCCGACAATTTGGGGGAAAGGAATGGGACGTGATCGAGTCAGCCGAAAAATACAAAAACTTGCTGTTAGAGGCAAAGGAAGTCAACAAATACATGAACCAAAATTATGTACGATTCATGAACTGCTTCCCGGAATTAATGTCCCTATATTTGGCAATATGCGAAAAAGGTCGAAAGATTCATGCAGAATCACCACCAAAATTACAAACCGTATGGTTTAACTTCGCGGTAATTTAATATTTATTCTCTCAAAACGTGGCAATAATAAGTAGCAAATAAACCAAAATTTTCTCAAATTAGTATTATAAATTTAAATATAAGGTAAACCAATGTGACGACGGCAAAGCTAATGAAATAACAGTCAAAGTAATGCTGTGTGGTCCTCTGATGGACAGGTATTTTTTTCTTTGTCTAAAAGTTAAGGGAAAATAATATTTTTTTCGACAGAAATGTAAGAATTCCTTTTGTGGACAGAAAGGACACCCTGGGAAATTACCTTGAAATAGCCAAGACTAATGTCATCAATACAAAACTTTCGTTTGATGAGTCCGCAATTGACAACTGTGACCAAGTGGACCAATTAAAAGTTGCGGCAAAATTAGCCATAAAATCCAGAAACGATCTGGAAACACTTTTCATAGGAAAAATGGTAAAATTGACCAAATTAATCAGCCAGTCACCTTCTGAGATTATGGCGGATATCGCGCAATTTTCAAAAAATGAAAAATCAGTCCAATTAATGCGCATGCTAGAGACAGATATTGACCCCTTGATCGTACTAGACCAGGAAGGTAACCTAGGAGCAATTACTCTCCAAAATGGCGAAATCACAAATGCGGTAAAACCTAATTGGTTAAACGCAATCACCATTTTTCGCAATAATAGGACATTATCCTATGGAAACGAAAGTAGAAACGACGGAATAGACCGCGACGCATACAGACGTCGGAGCCGTTTCCAAACGCAAGCACGACGCGACGAGAATAACTATTCCAAAGCAAAATTCTACGGGAAACGAAACAAGCTAGATTAAAAGGTACATACCTATTAGATATATATCCATATGATGTTTTTCAAAAAATTGTTAAGTTATAAACAACCTTCTTTTTATTAAAAAACATCATTTTTTTACCGCCCGGGCACGAAAACATAATTTCGGCGCACACGGGTTAAACACGAACACGAGTATAGATACCGCGTATAACAATGTGCTCATGGCGCTAAAAATGCTGAAGTTTGACAAGATCTAATAGGTGGTGTGTCACTCAAGCGTCGCACCTTTATTCTGATTGGCTATAAAACCAGGTTGAGCAGACCAGCACTAAGGTTGCACTCAGGCAAAATAACCATCTTGTAAGAAGGTAACGGGAGGGGTTAAATGACATCAGATACCCAGTGTTGAACATAATATGTTTATCTTTTAGTAGTTTGCTGAGCCTTTGGTTTGGAAAGACAATGATTCCTCTTTGTCTAGCTCGATTGTGGACGTTGCTCGAGCTTTGGTTGTGTATTGGCTCTCTAGTCCGGTGGAACTTTCGAATAGTGTATATCCCCAGAGCTTGACGATTTATTTAATTCCCGTCCAAGATGATATTTTTCATCTTACCAATTCAGAAGAACTGGTGTAAACTCGGTGACCCTTTTTTTGTATCGCATTACTGGGCTCTTAGTTTACTATAATAAAGTAACAATTTTTTCGATGTTAACATCCTAGCGTTTAGGCAATCTGTGGTTGCATAGTCAGAGTGAGCATTATACTCCTAACTTATGATTACGTGAGTTAAGCCCTCTTCAATTCAAGAAATAATTTTTTTCATTAGGTACTTAATGGACCAAGATGTTCTTGCCGGAATTTGTAAGTCAAGACATTTCACCATAACGTAAAAAATTACATTAAATTAAGCGGATGTTACAGATCCATAATTTCTTTCTTGAGATGGGGGTAAAATGTCGTTTTTTTCGTGTTTTTCGGCATGATTTATTTAGATATTTCGATTTTACTGAGACTATATAGTATAGTACCATAGCATTTTGTGGCAGATAGGTACTTATATGGCTGCTGCGATGAGGAAACTTTCACTGGGTTTATTATTTTCTGACTCAACTTTACCCACCAAAGTAATGTTTATTCCTCATTCGGCAGTGTTTGCTTATCTAAAGATATTATCGCGACTGTTTATTAATATAGTCTAGAAGATTAATGAGTGGCACTGTGCAGCTTAAGTTATTGAGATGAACTCTTAATCACAAATTTGTTTGCGATTTGCTCATTGTCCAACATGAGGGACTATCACGGTGTTTTATTAATCAATCTAGTGAGTATTTTCAAAACGTTTTTTCCCTCAAGAATATATAAATAGATAAGTTTTTTAGAATTTTGAAATGGATTTTATTCTCGAGGTCAAAATTTAACTCGTGTGATATTCCATTGCTCCAAACTTCCAACGGAAAAAATTATAATGAGTTTGATCTTTTAAGAGTTTTTCCTGTTAACGCCGCGCTCAACGTGGAGAGCTTGCCTCGACTGGAACTTATAATTTTTCTTGTGCTTTCAAAGGAAGTTAATAGGTGTGGTTTATTGCTAGATAAATTTCAGGGTTTTCTCGTAGTTCAGTGTTATCCGTATTTCGCTCGCGAGAAAGAAGAAGTTGGTTTCCAGGAAATTGTTCTGTTTCGTCCTTCGACAGTCTTAAATGAATTATTTTGAAATAGAAAAGTTGAATCTTAATTGAATCCCTTTTTTCCTTCTCGAATATTTTACAAGTTTGGTGGACAGCAGAGATTCATCTGAGTGATGAAAATTCTCGACAACGGAAGATAGGAGTAGTGTTTCTTTGTGGTGACCTGGGCTATCAACTCCCGTAGTTGGTCTTCTCTGAGATTTCGTGTGCACCAGACTGGCACTTACAATCGCAATTACCTTTCTTCATCTGATGAAAGCCTGGACCATGACAACTTTACGAAAGTAGTAGCTCGACATAATTTAGACATTCATTGACGTTTTGGTGCGTTGTTTTTTTGGGAAATTTTCAACGTGTCCATTCATAGCAAGAATTATCATACAAATTAAAGATTAAATCGGTCTTTTAATGTTGTTTTAAGCGTATCTTGTTAGAGGATTTTTTTCTTGTCATTATTAAGACCCAGGGATTTGTTTGTACTTTCGCAGGAGGAAATCTTCAAAAAATGTCGTATTGTCTCTCGGTCATTTTTCGTTATTTTGACATAGAGAACTAGTTTTGGGATTTCCTCAAAGTTGGTCTAGTCGAAGGCCGCTATATTGATTCGCTTGAAGGTCGAAACTGAGTTTTTTTGGCCAGTGGGAAAATTAGGAAGGTTTTTCGGTTAGCCCCATTATTTTGATTGACGGTCGGCGACAATATCGACTCGAATGACCGGTAAAAGTTTCAAGGTCAATCTCAAGTTCATTGTTATAGACTTGAAGTACCCCCAAGAAAAATCGCGGCGGAACAACCGTTCGATTATCGGTTAGCTTATATTGGGACACCTTATGGGTCAATTAAATATACCCTTTAGGTCGCTAGAGTGCAAAAACTGCGTCCCAAATATAATTCCCCTCAAGGGGCATCTTAAGTCAAGGTTTGTCTCTCGTTGGCGAGCTAACCAATTTTCTACTGATGATATCTTTTTGACCGGGGCTTTCTCAAAAGGGTGCTTATCCCCGCCCGTGATTATTCATCCCTATCCTCCCGTTAAGTTCGCCAGAAAAAGGCGCGATAAGTCGCCACGAAAACGGTGAATTCCGGCGGAGCATATAAAGAGTGGGATGGGTTTAAAAGCGGATGAGCGTTAAGTGCTGTTGGGGGGATGTGGACTGTTTTCTTCATTGCCCCTATCCCTCCATGGCTCTGAATTTGTTTTTTTCCAATCCCCCTATCCACCTCCATTTATGACTTTGTAGTTTCCTTCTATCCGTATGCCCTTGAAAGCCTTGGCTTAAGCAGTACCGACGCGTTTCCTGTTTTTTAACACCGTGTAGTTTGATGAGAGAAGAGTTTGTACGATTTGTTGATGAAAATTAGTAGTCTATGTTGTGGATTGTATACACAATGTTTTTTGAATTTGGTTCAAAAATAAAAGTTATACTCTCAAATATGCTTTTGATATGTATATTGAGACCCCGGTACCTTGGTAGTTAGTAACTGCGTCCAAAGTATTACGATTTTCAGGCCTATTTTCCTGATTAAATTATCATTTTGCAGGTGGGAAAATATCAGAGATTTTTTTTATTTTTTTATTCGTACGCCCACTATAATGTGGTTCGTTTCCCTACCCGCGGTTACTATGGAAGTCAAAAAATTTGAGTTTAAGCTGTGTTTACATTTTTTTGTGTAAAAATTGATATGAAATTTACGGTTAAATTTAAGCCAGCCGGATTTCGTGATTTCTTTTAGCCTTTTTTTATTGGAAATCTGATATTGAATGTCCAATTGTGTCTATAGAGAATTATTTTTATATGATTCGATTTCATGGAGGTACCTTTTAAATGTTGTACGATTTTCGCGATTTAAAAACATTATGTTTTCATCTTGTTCTTTGAGAGAACTCGTCTTAGTCTATGTGTTGTTCTGAAAATGCCTTATAATACTATAGCAATTTAGCTACTCCGTGAAATCGAACGTACCACTTAGGGAAAATTTTAAATTATCTTCCGAATGGAATATTTTATAGTGTATAAGGTCAAATCAAAAAAAATAATTTTTGCTATATTTAGAAAGCAGAACCTCGGTATATCTACAAAAATTATATTAAATGCAAGATGAGATTAAGTTATCCGAGTGAACCGTGTGATTGACAGCCTGCGTCGGTTACGTTTCAATTTCTACATCTAATAAAATGAGTTTTGAAAAGTTTTTTTTGGCGATTTTTTGATAAAGTTTTCTCTCTCATTGCGAGTTCAAGAGTTACATTTGTCGCTTTTTCCCAGCTAACCATTGGGCAAGTTGATAAAGGGTTGATCGGATCAGGCAGGGTTAATGAATAATCTAGCTTAAATACTGTGATAAAAAAATACTTGGGGAGTGCCGAATTCCGATGATAATGGTCCCTCAAATTCAAAAATTCTCAATTGATCATAATCAAACCCGAATGAATACCTTATTTAGAGAATGCCATAATTGAGTTTAGACATTAAGTTTCTACTTATGTGTGCATGGATCTTGCGATACCAGAACCTCCGTCTCGCGTGACCCGCCTTTAAAAACACATTAAACCGAATCTTTTGTTTTTGAAATGGTGTTATATCTACCAGTCGTCCGTCCGTGTAGAAAGGACCCCGCGAAGATTGGTTTTGTAAGTGACAAATGTTGCAGGAATATCACCGTTGCTGGTACTGGCTCTCCAGAAGCCTTTAAACGCTCAATCCAGGCTCACAACCCGACTCCGTCTAGAAACAGTGGACTCACGTGAATGCCAACGTCAAATTGATTAATAGATTAAAATTTCCGAATATTTTTCCATCAATGGTTTTTCGAAAACATTGTCATAGGACCAAAAAGAAGAAAATTGAAATTCGAATTCTTTGGGCGCAGTGTCATGAATAAATTATATTCAATGGATGTTCATTTCGCACAA